>JBBMFX010580048.1:0-14114 GCA_037832545.1 Rhabdalestes septentrionalis | reverse complement strand
TCTAATTAAATCTCTGAAATGATTATTTTTGAGCAAAGAAAACGACTCTGTGTTCATTTCGTGAATCTCTGACACCTCGGTGATTTTGATCTGGCTTATGGGCGGATTGCCCCAACAGTTGGTCTATGGTGGCACCTCACCATCTCCAGGTAGGTGTAGCTCCAGATTTTTCCATCCGGAAACACTCTGGAACGCACACGGCCCTGCTCGTCATGCTCCATCCGCTCCGACACCGCCCCCCACTGGATGGCGCTCAGCTGCCCGTTGCTCCGGCGGGTCAGATTGACCGGCAGCAGTTTGCTGCTGGGCATCCACAGCGCAGGCTGCCCCACTGGGTCATATCCAATCTTCAGCAAGAACTTACGGTGGTCATCATAGATACGCTCCGTCCTCAACGTGCGGTCATAATCGACGGAGAGGATGTTTCGCCCATTCACCTGTGAGAATGAGTTTGGGGGGATCAGGGAAGAAAAGAACACGAAGATACCAAAAATATATATTTCAGCAAAATCATGACAGAACCCGGATACTGGTTGATGGCTCAGGTTCAATATCGTTATGTTCAATTTGTATTATTTATAAGAAGAACCGCAAAGTTAATAGAGTTGGCTCTAAACCTAATCAGACTCTTTGAAACGAGCAGGGGAAACTTTAACTCATCTCCGGACTCAGAATTGCTGAGAAAAGCAGAGAGGCTTTAGTTTTTTTTTTTTATGTGGCTAGATTACAGTGCAGAGAATCACTTTATCTCATTCGGATTTTAATTAACACCTTTCGGCTCCAAATAACTTTCTGTCTTTCGTGATTGTGGTGTTGTTTTGGACAGATTCAGCCTCAGAGAATTTTCTAGAGAGAATAAATGCCTGTTTAATCCAGAATAAGAGAAAAACGTCTAAAAGCCACCACAATAAACGCTTCTATGTGCTAGAAAAATAGATAATGGTCCATAAATCAACTCAATAAATGCTCCTATGTGCAAGAATAAGAGATAATAATCCATGAATCACCTCAATAAATGTGCCTATATGCTAGAATAAGAGATAATAGTCCATAAATCACCCCAATAAACACTGCTATATGCTAGAATAAGAGATAATAGTCCATAAATCACCTCAATAAACTCTCCTATATGCTAGAATATAAGATAATAGTCCATAAATCATCTCAATAAACTCTCCTATATGCTAGAATAAGAGATAATAGTCCATAAATCACCTCAATAAACACTGCTATATGCTAGAATAAGAGATAATAGTCCATAAATCACCTCAATAAACACTCCTATATGCAAGAATGAGATAATACTCCATAAACCTCTTTAGTAAAAGCTCCTATATGTTAAAATAGTGGATATTAGTCGAAAATGCACCACGACAGGTTGTAGTCTACATGTAGCCCTAGAACTATTTCCTATTTGTTAGAATAAGAGATATTAATCCAAAAGCAATGTCCTTAGTCACTAATTGCAGTGTCCACATCGCCAGTGTTTTATCAACTTGCCGTAAATGAACCCTGAGGCTAATAATACGGTTACTATTTGTTTTGTTTTTTTAATCACGGCAAAAATGTTTCACCTCATAACCAGACCTGCCGCCTTACACGGATTTGCGGACGGACCTTTGGGGAGGCGTCACATTTCTTAGGCTCGTTTTGGGTCGATATGTTTTATGCGCATCTCGGCGCATCTGTGACGAGTGTTTAGGCTTAAACTCCCGGACCAATCCCGGAGCCTTATATTCCCAGGGGGCGGGGCCAAGTGAGTCAGAGGGCGGGGCAGGGCCTCCAAGCCCCGCCCATGAAGAAAATGGGGAAGATGAAGAAGGAGATTAATGACTTTTCCTGGTAGCTGCAGTATATATACCGTGTATATTTTTACCAGCCGTAAGGAGATGGAATGTTGTTCCTGCACTGTTCAGTAAAAAGTAGAAGCAGCATAATATGTGTGTTACTGATACATACGTATACTTAAAGGAGCCGTGTTACACACACTGTTCCAAAAATAAAACCATGTGCAGTATGTATTTGTTTATGTTACCGTAACGTTTAAAAGTTAAAATAATTCTGTGTAGAAATCTCATATTACAGCGAGAGACACATGCGGCTTATAAGCCGGTGCAGCTTGTACAAGTACAGAATTGATTTTCTTTCTAAAATTAGAGCATGCGGCTTTTAATCAGGTGCGCTCTGTAGTCCGGAATTTAAGGTAATCGGGAGAAATTGTTACGGCTGACTCACTCTTAGTTTGCGTCCAAACACGGTCACTTTAGAGCGAGTTTGCTCCTTCCGGAATCGCCACTCCACCAGGTTCTGTCCAGCATCATCTGGGAGCGTGATATTCCTCCTCGCCAGCGTGGGGGAAGATGCCCCACACAGGATGTGCGGTTCAGTCTGGAAGTGAGTGTTCAGGCCGCTGGCGTGCAGGATCCAGAGGGAACTGTCATACCCCAGCACGTAACTGGTCCTTAACTGGTCTGCAAAACAGCCCATATGGAAAAAACCTGCATGATTCATATAAAGCGATCATATATTTTCCTTACTTAAACAGGTCAGAATTTCATTCTATGTTCCATGTAAGCCCAATACATGTACTATGCAAAATCAGACCGATTATGGCCACTATCATACTAAAAAGCACACATACAACTTGTAGGGGAATTTTGGGTCACATATGAATACAGTATGAAGTCTTATCCGAGTTTTACATGACAATAGTGTGCAAATATTTATGGTATTAGTACAAAATAAAGGAAATTACTAATATTCATATACATTGTATTCTAATCTAATTAAAGTCATATAGGATTTATTTACATTTTGTTTGTGTTTCACAGATTTCATATTGTTTTAAAAGGGAAATTGTGTGCCTGCTCTTTAAACATTTTATTTCCACCTAAATCCTTATATTACAGCAATTATATTACTACAAATCTACATATAAAGATTATACATAATTTAAGTCAATATTAAGATATGTCAGCATATATTACTTATATATGATTTCAGTCAATTATTTATACAAATTAACAATTGAACACTTTCATTTCAAGTCAACCAAAGTGACATACAATCAATTTATACTCCACATGAGTAATTTAAAATTCCAACTTGACAGCAAACAGAACTTTGCCCAGGAAAAACAAAATACTCAAAAAAAGGAAAAACAAAATACTCTGGCCATCAATCATTAAAGAGCATTAAGGTTTATGGATGTTTTTCTGTTTTCTTCTTTCCACGAATTTCAGTCAGTTTGGCATTTATGGCTGCACCAATGCTGGAGGGAACCACATGAGGCAACAATTTTTTTTTATTGTTGGATTTGAAAGAACTGATATGAAAAAACTGATATGTGAAATATGTAACTATTGTTATAGTACACACTAATAATTAATTTATTAATCAAAATATGTGCTTACGTGTACAGTTTAAATGATGTGTTTCATCTAAAAATCAGTGTACAGTATACGACTATGACTGACTATCGGCATGGGGCTCCACTTAGGACAAGATAATAGCAAGGGCAGGAGTTAAGTACAGCCTTATACTGACTGGTGATCTGCTCTGTTTTATAAACATCTCAAGAGATGTGGTGGACATTCATATTAAATTAGCATTCTTTCACTATGTTTTTGCATCATAAAAACATATAAGGCTTTAGTCATATGTAAGTCATACATAACATATTTGATTGAAAATACATAAATATTATGTATTTTGCATATGTGGTTTTTGCAGCATATATTTCCCTTACAAAATTTTGTTGGAACATATAAGAATCACAGCTGTTTTTAAATAAACTTTTCCATATGGGAGGTGACAGGGATCACATATTTGTTTCAAGAGGAGAGGTGGAGTTTAAAAAAATGATATAAAGTCTATCAACCAAGACACGTTTGTTAAGAGATAAAATAAGATAAGATAAGATAAGATAAGATAAGATAAACCTTTATTAGTCCCACAAGTGGGAAATTTGCTTAGTATGGCAGAAAGTTACAGTAAAAAAGATTAAGAGCTGCAAAAATTGGGAAAAAAACAGTAGAATAGGATGAAAAATAAAATAAATTAAAGTGTAGAAAGTAGAAATAATGTAGTGATGTACAGTCTTACAATTTAGTATAAATATTAGATAAGATATAAGGGTCATGTGGTTTGAGTCTTGAACCTCCACTCACTTCTTCATATTTGGAATTGAAATCCTTTTTCGTTGCAAAAAAAAAGTGGGAAACTTGCTTTGTACAGTAGAAAGTGATGGTACATAAATTTAAGAGCAGCAAAATTGGGGGAAAAAACAGTACAATAGGATGAAAAAATTAAATACAATAAAGTATAGAAAATAGAAATGCTCAATATAAAGTCTAAGATGAACAGTTTTAAAATTTAGCAGTAATCAGTAGCAGTAAGGGTGAAGAAACTAGAATATAAAACATTTTTTCAGGTATTTCACCTTTTTTTGTTAAGTACATAACACCACATGTGTTCATTCATAGTGTTGATGCCTTCAGTGAGAATCTACCAATGTAAATGGTCATGAAAATAAAGAAAACACACTGAATGAGAAGGTGTCTCCAAACTTTTGGCCTGTACTGTATGTAGAATGGAGTTTGTAGCTTGAGAGTTGAGGCTTACCCTGCTGTAGATTGACCACAGTCTGGATGGCGGACTGGTTTGAGGAGACAGAGGCTTGCTCTTCTGGTTCGGAACTCTGGATCTCCACCGAAGAGACGGATCCCACGTCGCTGACCAGGCTGCTCACCACTCCAGTTGGGAACGTCACGTTGGTCAGCTTCCCCTCTGTGTCGTAGCTGGAGGAGAAACACAGGGCTCATTCTGTGGAATCGGTACATTTTGTGTCCCAGAGAATTCATCATAATATTAAAATAATACCAGATACATGCAAAATTTACACTTACATTTACATGCTTTTATCCATTAAGCTCCCACCACCCAACATAACATTAGAATATCTTCTATTATCAATACTACCTAAAAATTAAGTCAATTAAATATGATTGTCAGTGGTTAAATTTGCATTGATGTTGATACGGCCTTTGATTGCATTGATTATTTTGGCCTGTTAAGCGATGTTTTTAGCATGAACACATGTCATCAAGAAGATCATTTTATTAGTGTCCCACACAAAAAACCCCACATAAAAATGGCAAATTGCCAGCAAATAGCAGCATGATTTACAGGAAGAGGATTTCCAACATTTAAAACACAAGAACGTTTTTCTCTTCTTTAAAGAAGAATTTTGTTGTTTTATGAGATTTATGAGGGTGGGGAGATCATACCGCATCATTCCTGTTACCAATTTTAACATATTAAATAAAATAGTAGTTTTTGTATCTTGACATTTACCATATCTATGAGTAATATCCTTTCAAACTGTATGACATCTGCTCTTGTCAAATTGAACTTTAGCTGACTGGTGGCAAATCAGCTTGAAATCATCAACCATTACTGATGGTACTGTTACCATCAGTCCTGTTACTGTCAGTCCTGTTACCGTCGGTCCTGTTACCGTCAGTTCTGTTATTGTCAGTCCTGTTACTGTCGGTCCTGTTAACATCAGTCCTGTTAATGTCAGTCCTGTTACCGTCGGTCCTGTTACCATCAGTTCTGTTATTGTCAGTCCTGTTACTGTTGGTACTGTTACCATCAGTCCTGTTACTGTCAGTCCTGTTACCATCGGCCCTGTTACCATCAGTCCTGTTACTGTCAGTCCTGTTACCATCAATTTTTTTATTTTCAGTCCTGTTTGGGTCGGTCCCTGTTTGGGTCGGTCCCATTCCTTCTGTGGACAAAAACGTGGATTTGATTCCAGACTCACTCGTAGAAGGTGGTCCAGCCGTTGGCAGTGCTCTTGGTGGCAAGCAGGCCGCTGTTCCCATGGTAGGTGAGGAGGACATGGTCGTGGCCCTGAGTGCCCAGCGTCCTCAGCCCACTGCCAGCGCCCACGCTCAGCCACACCACTTGATTATCCGGAGCCACGATCCGCACAGGCTGCCGACTGGCGTCTCTCCGGATCCGCAGGGTATTACCGTGGCAGTCCGTCACGGCGGTCAGGTCCTCATCGTTACTGTAGCTGAAGTTGTACCTGTCAGGGATCAGAGCGGCTTTTTACCACGTGGGACTATAAACTTGAATAAATGAAACTGTGATACTACTTGTTACATTTCTGAAACAATGTATCTGAATAGAAGACATGTACAGAGGAAATGTGAAGGGTGCTGATTAGGAAACTACATGGCCAAACTCTTGAACCACACCTCATTTCTTCATATATTGCTTTTTTTTCCTGAAGGACTTCCAGAGAATCTCATTTCCAGTCCAGTCCCTGAACCGGACCAGTTTCAGAGGAATCTTTCAAGCAGAACAAAGAGCATCTAACTGAAGTCCTGAACCAGTGAAGAACCAGGAGCAGATGGTTCCAGATGATGGGGCGGTGATCAGTATACTGGTGCTGCTGAATGCTGAGTGGCTTTATTCGAGGCTCTATTGACTCTTTGCAGCCAGACAGTAAAACACTTGTTCACATTTCTTTTATTTAATCTCCTCAGTGTGACAAAGATCAGACAGGAAATAGGACTTTTACACCAACTAGAAGATTCAAAGTGAAGCATAAAGAAGCGAGGGGTGGTTCAAGACCTTTGCACAGCGCTGTTCAGTACCTGTAGTCTCCGGTCACCAGGCTGACAGTGTGCTTGTGCGTTCCGTTAGTGTCGAACATGTAGACCTCCTGTTCCGCGGTGGAGGCCACTTCGTACAGCCCCAGGCTGTTCAGGGCGGGTCTGTTGGCGCCGATGCTCCGGATCCGGATGTTTCCGAGGTCGGCCACGTACAGCGTCCCGTCGGGAGCAGCCACTAGAGACGAGGGACCGCTGAGGCGAGCGTCCTTGGCGAAACCATCCCCAGTCAGGTAGCAGTCGCAGTTGACATCGGTTTTGCAGTCGCAGTCAGACGGCACGCCCGCCAAGTGGGTGATCTCGCCGTCCGGCCCCACGCTGCGGATCCGGCTCATCTTCCGCTCGTCCGTCTCGGCGATGTGCAGAATGCCACCGAAGGAAACGGCGATGGCACTCGGGGACTCCAGGTGCGTTTGTGTGGCCAGGTGGATTTCCCCCACCGACTGGTCGGGGGCAGGCATGGAGCAGTGCAGGGGTCGCCCAGCCACCACGGTCACCTGACCCCCCGGCGTGATACGCAGCACCACGCTGCCATCCAGGACGAACAGGGAGTTGTCCAGCGGACTGAAAGCCAAGTCCGTCGGCCACTCTAACGAAACCTGAAGCAATTACAGACAAACCTGTTTTACACTTTCATTTACATTTACGGCATTTAGCAGATCCCTTTATCCAAAGTGACTTTCATTCCCTACATGTGGCAGTCTCCCTGGAGCAACTTGGGGTTATGGGTCTTGCTCAGGGACCCAGTGGTGATGCTGGAGGTAGGATTCGAACCAGAGGCAAGTATCCTACCCACTGAGCTACCACCATTTTAGACACTTCACATTAAATACACAACGTCAACCTGTCATTGCACATTAATAATGATATTAAACTCCTCCCATTTCTTGGGTTTAAAGCTTATGGTCAGTTTACCAGACATGGTTAAACCTAGTCTTGGACTGTCCTTTTACAATCGAGAATCTCTATAAATATCTCTACTTATTCCAGGACTAGGCTTAATGAATTAGTGTAAAATTTGATTGATGTTCTCAGTGGAGTTCTGGCGTATGTTTGCTTTGACATGATGTTTCTGTTGGTTAAGACACACAGTGACCTTCGTATGAATCGTTCAAGCAGAACAAAGAGCATCTAACTGAAGTCCTGAACCAGTGAAGAACCAGGAGCTAATGGTTCCAGATGATGGGGCGATGATCAGTATACTGGTGGTGCCTAATGCTGAGTGGCTTTATCGAGGCTCTATTGACTCTTTGCAGCCAGTCAGTAAAACATTTATTTATATTTGATTTATATCATCGTCTCAGTGTGATACAGATCAGACAGGAAATAGGATAAGGCTTAATGAATTAGTGTTCAATTTGATTGATGTTCTCAGTGGAGTTCTGGCATATGTTTGCTTTGATATGACGTTTAGAACACAACCATGGAAAAGGAACAAAATATGACTACAACCACATTAACTTTTCAATGAATTTAAATCAGAATGTCTCTTTCATTTTCTCAAATTAAATGTGGCGTGGCTGGAAAGCTTGATTTCGTGTTACGAAGTAAGTTAACGGGAATGCTACATAAACACAAATGCGTGTTTGTTTTTGTTTCTGCTGCCCCCTAGTGGCCAACATCTACAAACTCAAAAGAAACCAGTTTAACCTCAACAGGGTCATGAAGTGCAGGCGATTAAATCAGATAAAAGTATTTTGTGTTATTATTTCGGGACAAATTTTCAAATGTTATAGAATTAATAGTTCTCAGTTTTGCCATCATGAGTTTTTACGAATGACTGAAAATCCATGGCTCCGACAGGTCAGAAGATTCAGGAGTGACTTCATTAGCATTAAAACTAAAAATCCTGAGAAGTTTTTGCTGACTGAATGATTAGTTTGGTTTCATGAACTAAAACCGTTTTCTGATGTTTTTGCACTTGTGGGCCACCGGGGGGGGCAGCAGAAGGGTAAACCTTGCACCCAAATACGAAAACGTGCCTCTATTTGAATAGCGTTGATATATTTTGTAATATATTGCTTTGAAATAAACAAACTATCCAGCCATGCCACAATCAAGTTTATAATTTGGAATTTTTTATTTATTTATACTTGGTGAAAGATTATTGATTTTCTTTGAAACGACAACACAAGTCAGAATTGCGAAACTAGATTGAGAAGAAGAATCAAATCAAATCAAACCAGCATCACTGCAGTGGATACTAAAAGTACAAACCAATTATCCTTGAACTTAAAAAAAACTATTCAGTCAGAAGAAACTGTCTCTACTGAACATTTGCTATGTTTATTAAGAGCTGTTGGCTCGGGTGAGGCCAGACGAGGTGTGTTTGCTCTTCGACTTCGCTCTGTGGATAAATATGTGCAATCATGCGTTACATAACGTCCAGGAGGAGAGAAAAACTCTTTAACCCCATTAGACCTGCTGTCCTTCCACCAGCCCAGTTTACTCTTCGCCTTTGAGGCATTGCTGCCCTGAGCCAGATTTAATCTCTTACACTAAACACACCGGGTTAATTACCAAGGTCCAGTTTAGATGAGTGTATAGGAGCATAAATTAATGCATCTGAGCATTTTATTGAGGAATTCCCAGATTAAAACCTCCTATTCTAGCATACATTTATTTGGATTTTTAAGGACTAATATCTATTAATCTAACACAAAGAATGTTCATCAAATTCATTTATGCATTAATATCACCTGTTCTAGAATACAGGAGAGTTTGTAGAGGTTGTTTATGCACTAATATCTCCTATTCTAGTATAAAAGAGGTCACTAATGGACTAATATCTCTTATTTTGGCACATAGGAGCATTTATTGAATGTTTTGTGGACTAAAAGATTATATTCTAATGTGAGTGGTTTATGGACTAATTTCTCATATTACACCACATAGGAGTGTTTACAGAAGGTCTTTTGTGGTCTTAAATTTCCTACTCTAGTGTGGAAGAGCTTTTATTGGGGTGTGTATATGGACTAATATCTCTTAGTCTGGTGTACCGGAGTGTTTACTGAGGTCATTTATGGACTAATGCCTCCTATTCTAGCAAACAGAGCATTTACTGATCTTATATTCTAGTGTACTGGAGATTTTCTTGGATGGTTTATTAACTAATATCACATATTCTACCACACTGAAGGTCTTTTATGGACTACCACTTCCTTTTCTAGTGTGCAAGAGATTTTCTTGTGGTGTTTATGGACTAATATCTCCTACTCTGGTATAAATGAATGTTTACTGAGATCTCCCATTTTAGAAAACAGGATCATTTTTTGAGGTTATTGAGGGTCTTCTATAGTCTAAAATCTTATTTTCTAGTGTATATGAGCATTTATCACGGTTTTTATGGACTTAGATCTCTTATTTTAGAGAACAGTAGCCTTTTCTGGGTTTTCTGGGTTAATATCTCCTATTCTGCTGTAAAGGAGTGTTTACTGAGGTCACTTATGGACTAATGTCTCCAATTCCAGCTGGAATGAGCGTTCATGGAGGCTCTTCAGGCACTACAACCTCCTCGGGAGCGCAGGAGTGTGTACTGAGATCCTTTATGTACATTTTATACCTCCTGGATGTCCATGACTGCGTCACAGTTGAGCGGTCGGGCTGATGCGAGGTCGTTTGACCCCAGAAGAGTTGAAATGATGCCGTTTTGATCCACTTTGCGGACCACGGTGCCGTCCACAAAGTAGACGAGGCCACTCTTATCCACGGCGATGCCTGTAAAAAGAGGAGAAGATGGAGGAGACTCGCAGGTCAGACAGACATCCCCCCCCGGTGGGCGGCGGCTACATGTGTCGTGTTTGGCTCCACATTTTTCAGGTCACTGCAGAAAGCTCAGCTCTCAATTATTCACAGCCGGCCCTGCGCTGCTGAATTATTGCTCAAGGAAAAAGTGCAGGAGGATGTATCTGAGTCACCCCCCCAACACACACACACACACACACCCACACACCCCACACACACACACCCCAACACCTCACCACCTCTTCTTTTTTTTTAATCTGTCTTCCAACAGGACATCTCCTGAGAACCACTAGAGGGAGAGAGCACTAAACATCATGATTCCATCCTTCCATCCATCCATCTATTTATCCATCCTTCCACCCATCTATTCATCCATCCTTCCATCATCTATTCATCCATCCTTCCATCTATCTATTCATCCATCCTTCCATCCATCTACCCATCCATCCACTAATTCCTCTACCCAACTATTCATCCATCCTTCCATCAATCTATTCATCCATCCTTCCATCCATCTATTCATCCATCCTTCCATCCATCCTTCCATCCATCTATTCATCCATCTATCCATCCGTCCATCCATCCTTCCATCCATCCATCCACTCATCCATCCATCCACCCATCCATCCATCCATCCATCCTCCCACCTGCCAACACATCCATTCACCCACCTGCCAACACATCCATTCACCCTTCACTCATTTATGGTTCTTTTCCACCCACACAGGAAACCATATAGTGCCATATAGTGGACAAATCTTTTTCCAATCAGAAATAAAGAGACCCGAATAGAGAGCTGAGCCGACTGCATCGCTACTCTCTGATTGGTCGAAAGGTTTCATCACTACATGGAAAGAGGCCACAGTTTATTTACTGTCTGCAAAAAAAAACAAAAATGGAGATACAAACTAGCAGCTGGGAAGTCTGTCTGGGCTGGAGATAAATTTCAGTGTTCGTTTTCTACGACTGTGTTTGTTACAGTGGACACCACTCAGCGTTAAATGGGAGTGCGATTGGAACGCTGTGGCCGAGACACTAAAAGTTAAAGGATCATCCGTCCCCTCACAGCGTCCCACACGAGCTTCCATCGCCTCTGTGCTGCTGCAGGATTCCAGGGCCGAAGCTCTGCAGGGAGGAGGCCTATGCCCCTCAGGCTCCGCCTCCATCTGCACCAAGCAACCAGAGGAGAAAATCTCACAAACAAAACAACATGCTGTGGTAAAGGGGACATATTATGCAAAACGCACTTTCTGCATCTTTTTGTTTTTCTATTTGTGTCTTTACTGCTCCTATAAACAAGAAAAAAAAACATCCATCAGTTTTCTCATTGGAAAGATGTTGGTGTTGGGAATTATGAGATTCTATGAGCCGTTTAGACAGTGCCCTCTTGTGATGTCAGGGTGATGAAATTTGCATAGAACCACCCCTCACCTATCGAGCCCCGCCCACTAGAATAGTTGAAGATCCTCCATTTGTGTCTGCTGGTTTTACGAGCGTGAATAAGACGCCATGCTCTATGGCTACCGGCAAAGGTCACCAAGTGTTGATTTCATCTGGGTCCAACTCGGGTCCAACATATAGGGCTGATAGCGCCTCCGTTTTCTGACATTTTCACGTGTGGTAAACACACAACGTACGCATGGGGTGGAGGCGTGGCCAACAACAGCTTATTTGCATAAAAGTGACAGAGCCCTGAAACAGCTCATTTTGAAAGAGACTGAGACTGTGGAGAACAGAGACTGTAAGACTCTTTATGTGACTCTAATTTCTACTCTTTATATTTATATATATTTGTTGACTTGATTAGTTATTTGTTAGTAAAAAATACTGAGTGTATTTTTAGTACATATTAAGTGGAAACACACAAATCGTGGTTGTGTGTGTGTTCAATGGGTAACATGTTTTAAAATTACAAGTATTTATCTTTTTCAGATCAACATATTCCTTTTATTTCCTTAACGCCGTCTATTCTTTAATTAGAAATCTAAACACATACTGAATGTTGTTTTCTGTATAGTTCTATGTATTCTGAGATCAAAAGCATCTTTAAAGCATCCATGATCAAATTAATTTGACACTAAGTGTTAATACTTATTTAAGGATAGCAAACAACGGAGGAAAGTTTAACAGAACTCCGTCACCGTTTCCCGTCTCCGCCTCAGAGCTCCTCTTATGTAAGGCCTCTCTGAAAGCCTGGAGTTGGAGATGCTCTTTTATGTGTATGAAAGGGAATTTGGAGTGTGTCCATATAACAGAATTCAGCAAGAATTCATCTGATCCAATCACAGCTCGGTGCCAACGGCCCGCTGTGTGATGAGAATTTAATGTGCTATGTTTGATCTGTTATTGTGTTTCCAGATCGGGTCTGGCAGAGTGAGGGACTTTATAGTTCTAAACACAAGCAGAGCGTGGAACCCTCTGTTCTCTGGGTGAGGAACTGTCAGTCTTACATCACTCAGTGAGGGGAGGGCAGTACTGAAGGTCCAGGATCAGACATCCATCCATCCATCCATTCAACAAACCATCCATCCATCAATCCACCCATCCATCCATCCATCCATCCATCCATCCATCCATTCATCCATCCATCCATCCATTATTCCATCCCTTAATCCATCCATCCATACATCCATCAATCTATCTATTAATTCATTCATTCATCAGTACACCCATCCGTCATCTATGAATCCATCCATGTATCCATCATCCAACTGTCCATTTCCCCATTCACCCATCCATCTATCATCTCTCCGGAAGCACTACACAGCTTCAGGACCTTAGAGAGAGATCTTGCCCATCTCATAGCACTGATGTCATAAAATGATACTCTTTAGGTTTTTAGATTTTTTGACACCACTAGAAAAATCCAGCTGTCCTTTACATTCTGTAGCAATTCATGAACTGTCAGTCTTACATCACTCAGCAAGGGGAGGTCAGCACTGAAGATCCAGGACCATCCATCCATCCATTCATCATCCGTCCATCCCTCCATCCATCCATCTATCCACCTGCCAACTCATCCATTCACCCTTCACACTTTTATTATGGTTCTTTTCCACCGGCACAGGGAACCATGCCATATAGTGGACAAATGTTTTTTTTTTCCAACCAGAAAGGAAGAGACCCAAAAAAAGAGGCTACTTCGTCGCTGCTCTCTGATTGGTTGAAATGTTTCATCACTACATGGAAAGAGGACTCTGTTTATTTACTGTCTGCACAAAAAAACAACAACAGAGACACAAGCTAGCAGCTGGGAGTGATGGAGCTCCAGGGCTGGAGATAAACTTCAGTCTTCGTTTTCTACGACTCTAACAGATTTATGTTTAACTCTGAGAGACATGTGAAGGAGATCCAGGACCTCACTAACAAGTTCACAGAGAGAACCTTCAACACTCAAACAGCACTAGAAATAATAAAAGAGCTCGATAACAAAAGCAGCTCTGAAAAACTCTCCGCCGGTTCCACTCCATGGACGTGGTTTTGGGATGCCAGAAACTGTGGAGAGAACCAAGTCAGAAACTCCGGTACCAGACTAGATACACTGGAATACCAAAACCTGATA
Organism: Rhabdalestes septentrionalis; assembly: GCA_037832545.1. Taxonomy (NCBI): domain Eukaryota; kingdom Metazoa; phylum Chordata; class Actinopteri; order Characiformes; family Alestidae; genus Rhabdalestes; species Rhabdalestes septentrionalis. The sequence goes on along the minus strand of JBBMFX010580048.1, from coordinate 125 downwards.
CAGCTTCCTTACCAGCACAGTACAGTTTAGAACCTGATACAACTTTGGTACCAGCACAGTACAGTTTAGAACCTGATACAACTTCAGTACTAGCACAGTACATTTTAGACCCTGATACACCTTCA
>JBBMFX010580019.1:0-14116 GCA_037832545.1 Rhabdalestes septentrionalis | reverse complement strand
AAGACGTGTGCATGAGAGAGTTGTGTGTTGGAGAGAGAGAGAGCGAGCGAGAGAGAGAGAACGAGAGAGAGAAAGAGAGAGAGAGAGAGAGAGAGAGAGAGAGAGAGAGAGAGACGGGGAGAGAGAGAGAGAGAGAGAGAGAGAGAGAGAGAGAGAGCGTGTGTGTATCTGAGAAAGAGCAAGAGAGATATATAGAGAGAGAGTAGGAGGAGGGAGGTGTCTGTAGAGGGGGCAGGTGCCGTGTCCTCCTCTCTGAAGCCCGTTTTGCGTTTTTGCGCGGGAGTGTGTTCTCCTCCTGCTCGCGATGCTGGGGCTGCTGGCGCTTGCGCTGCTGCTGGCGGCTCGCGGCGGGTCCTCCGTGGGGCTGAACGACACGGAGCCCGTTGTGCTGGAGGGGAAGTGTCTGGTGGTCTGTGACTCTAACCCGTCCGGGGACGGCGTGGGGGCCGCCGGGTTCGGGATCTCCGTGCGCGCGGCCGGGGCCAAGGTGGCCTTCTCGGCGGTGAGGGGGACCAACCACGAGCCCTCGGAGATGAGCAACAAGTCCATGACCATCTACTTTGACCAGGTCCTGCTCTGACACTGTCCTTTTACTTGTGGTTATGTGGAACCGTTGCGGCAAATGACCAGATTGAGGTCAAATCTTAGTAGGTCATGTTTCACACATTTTCTTTCTTTCCATCTTCTTTTTTTGTTGAAAATTTTCCAATGTTTCTTAAATTTTACATGTCCATTAAGAAGCCTTAGAAATGAGAAAACTGAATTCATTTAATGAACCTGTGCGCTTTTACGCGCGGCTTCAAGCTTTTAAACCAGGAGCCTCGCGGGACGAGAGGAACTAATTGACACTAATTAGTGCTGCTTAGTCTGCAGTAATTACGCACAAATGTCTTAAGTGCCTACAAGAATGTTTACAGTGTAAATAGAACTGAATACATTTTGTGAGGCGTTTACATATTAGGTAAATGTGTCCTAAATATGATTTCTTACTGTTTGCATCACAACAAGCCATAGTGATGTTTTAAAGCTTATTTTAAGTTTGTGACACCATTATTGCAGGCAGTTAAGAGGAGCCTGGCAGCTTCTCCTATTAAACCAAATCAAAACCTTTTGAACACTAGAGGGCGCCACTGAGCGTGCCCTGAATTATTAAGCTAAATATCTGAACATAGTTTATTCGTTTTAGTTTTGGATGTAGGGATTTCATTTAAATGTGGAAAGTAGAAAAATATGTATTAACAGATGTACTGAAAATGTTCCAAGTAAATGCATTTTCCATCTTTGGTTTTGGGCAGTAAATCGATAGTATTATACTGTGTACTGCTGTATTTACATGTTGGGGGGAATAGATGACGCTAAATCATGATGTTTTTTTCCCTGGAGCAGGTGTTTAAAAAGGTTTTCTGCCCTCCACCTTTTTAATATGGCTGCAAAATGCTTGCAGTTAATGCATACCGATTCACATACGACAAATTTTTAACTGAAATATAAATAGAAAACTAAAAATCTATTCATATTGGCTAATTCCCCCCCCTAGCACACAGGCAGCAATGATATTACCATTTTAATGAAAATGTTACGAAAATTCATATTCATTTTAAAGTTATGGCTAAGAATGCTTATCAGTACTTATTAAAATGACATTTAAATCATTATGTAGAATTCATTGGGTTCCATTTTTTAATGTATATAGGCAGCACTGTGTTGTCTTGTGAGTGACTTGTAACATCATTAGCTGTTGTGATGTCTTTTTAATGCACTGAAACGTTTGCTCAGTTTTGGTCTGGTGGTTCGGGATTAGGGGTGGAGACAAATACAAATACGGTATTCGGATTGTATTGTATGGTATTCGGGGACCCCCCCCCCAATCCGAAAGTCGTGGGTTGATCCCTAGGAACCTCTGAGGTACTCTCTGAAGTACCGTTCCCACACACCGCTCCACACACACTGCTCCCCACATACTGCTCCCCACACGCTGCTCCCCGTCCCCACACACCGCTCCACACACACTGCTCCCCACATACTGCTACCCACACGCTGCTCCCCGTCCCCACACACTGCACAACACACACTGCTCCCCGAGAATGTCTCCACACACTGCTCCACACGGGTGCAGAATTCATGGCGGCCCCTGTTTCACTTGGTGAATGGGTTTATATGCAGAGGAGGAATTTGGTGCTGTTCACACTGTGTGCAGTGGTGTGTTCATGTGTGTCCGATTCATCACTTTCACTTTTAGATATTCCGCCTCCCCCTCCCCCTCCCCCCATCACACGCTCAAGTTCAGGAGGAGATTCTGACGTTGTTTGCGCGGTGCATTTTTAATTTTACTCGAATACAAATACGAATACGAATAATTTTCCCTTTTAACCAATACAAATACAGATACAGATACAAATAGTGGCCGCTCTGCACACCCCTATTAGGGATATGCCACTGCAGTCGGAGGGTTGTGGGTTTGAATCTCATGACTACCACTTGCACCACTGTGGTATCCTTGAGTCGCGTGCCCAATGCTTCACTTGAATGTGTTGTTAGGCCTTGGGCATTTGAGGCTACAGTCCCGAATGTTTTATGATTATGTTAAAAATAGACAATAGCCCCAGATCTAATCATAATTATTAATCATTATAAGCTTTCATGAGGAAGACCACCCTTTAGAAAGGAAACTAGATACGCTATGTGGACAAATGTATTGGGACAAACCTCTTTATTATTTAATTCACCTGGCCCCTGAAGTGAAGACAAGGGGAATCCTAATGCTTCAGCAAACCAAGACATTTTGGACAACTCCATGCTTCATTTTGGACACATTTTGGGGAAGAACCTTTTCTTTTTCCAGCATGACTGTGCCCCGAAGCACAATACAAGCTCCATAAAGACATGATTGGATGAGTTTTGTGTGTGAAAGAACTTGACAGATCCCCACAGAGCCCTGACCTCAACCCCATAAAACACCTTTGGGATGAACTGAAACGGAGACTGTGACCTTCTCACCCAAAATCAGCGCCTGACAGAATAAAGGGGCATAAATTCCCACAGAAACTCTCCAAAACCTTGTGGAAAGCCTTCCAAGATTGGAAGCTGTTATAGCTGCAATGGTTGTCCAACTCCATTTTAAACTCAATTCATTTGAATGCAATATAATAGGCATCCCAATACTTTTGTCCATAAAGTGTATCACCATGCCATATTTTTTCTGACATGTAAAGCAAAACACTAAGAGTTTCACCACAGGGGACCTTCATGTCTTTCCCTGCCCTCATGATGTTTTCCATCAAGGTAAAGAAAAGGTGGTTTGGAAAGGAATATTTGGGGTTCCAGGCTTTAGACTTAAATGTTTTATATATCGAGATTACCCAATTCTACAAGCTAACTCCACTAGCCCAGCCTATATATTAATGTTGCAAAAGTGGAAGCAGAGGAACAGCCTTGTTATGAGTAGGGTACTGATCAGTACAGACTGTTCTTTGTCTTTAAATGAAAAACATGCTGCTTTCGCTTCTAGTCTTAATGTGCTTATTGATGCTGAGCACCTTAGGTTTATCTCCTGAAGGCATATGTATCTTTACCTCATGCAGGTGCTCGTCAACATTGGGAACCATTTCGACCTGAAAGCAAGTGTGTTCACGGCACCGCGGAGAGGAATCTACAGCTTCAGCTTCCATGTGGTGAAGGTTTACAACAGACAGACTATTCAGGTCAGCAATTCACATTAACCTTACGACTTACAACAACAAACAATGGGACAGTTCAGTCTCTAAAAGTATGAATGTTGAGAAATAATATGAAGGAACTGGACAGTCTGGACACATTAGTTTGTAAACAGTAAATATTGTCATATTGCAAATGGAACATGGGATGATCACTCTTTCCATTTCTCTCTCTCTCTACTTTTCGGTTGAAATTTTGTCTGCCATTCATCCCGAATGTTTTGAGACTTTTGCACCCAACCAACTACTGACCAACTACATGGTCTGATCAGAAATAGTGGGCTTCTGTTTAAATTTGGATTTTTCCCTATTTAATAGTGGCCCACAAGAAATCTGTGGTAAAATGTTAATAGACCAGTTCATTACCATGACAGAAACATATCATAAGCACTTTTGGAACCACCTGAGAAACTATAACAACCACCTAGAAAGTCATTCAGACACCTTAAACATCATGTAAATCCCAAGAAACCACTAGAAACCAATTCACATCTCAAGTATCTCGGAGAATTTCTTTAGGAAGCTCATTCAGTCACAAATATGAAGCTACTGTGTAAGTGTTTGAAAGATAGTAGATCAAAGTTTGGACCAATTTAGAAACTGTTAGAGCGGTTAAAAGGTGTAAACTAAGACAGCTACGTCCACAGGCAGAAACTGGTGACTGTGTGAAAAGAGATAGGATTCTATGAGTTTATTTTTGTCCTGATATTTCTTTTATTGTCTTTCTGCCAGTTGTAATGTTGCAAGGGCCCATATTGTTCTTATATAATGTTCTTAAGTTTAAAGGGCACCTTAAGGGCCCATCTCTCTGTACCCCAGACTTAAAGAGGTTGTTACTATACGACAAATGGTCCAGACTAACCTGTATCAAAAAGCAGCGCAGGCAGAAACGCTCCTCACAAATTCACTATTAATAGGTGACGCTGAACTGCTGTTCACTGCTGGTTTAATCTACAACACTGAACTCTGACATAATATCCAAAATATTAATATTAATCTTGTTGTGATATATTCAGTGTAATTATTGTTTCCAAACTAAACTCACATTTTAAGTTTTAAGTCAAGCAAGATGAGCTACACCGGTAATCACTACTATAAACCAGTGCTGGTTTGACTCTGGTATTAAACTAATATATTCTAATCTGTCTTTCATCATTATTAGGTGAACCTGATGCACAACGAATACCCGATAATCTCCGCCTTCGCGGGTGATCAGGATGTGACACGTGAGGCAGCAAGTAACGGTGTGCTGCTGCATCTGGAGCGAGAAGACAGGCTCTATCTGAAGCTGGAGCGAGGAAATCTAATGGGCGGGTGGAAATACTCCACTTTCTCTGGCTTTTTGGTGTTTCCACTCTAATTTCCCAGCGCTGCCCAACAGTGGTGAATAGCTCTACAAATGGTCCACATTCTTGCACATTTCACCTCCAACCCAACTATGTCTAGCCTGTTTTAGTGCAAGTAGCGTGTTCACAATGATATAGATTTTTAAAATCTGCAGGCTGCCGGTGACCTCTGAAGTTTTTCATTATTTTGTAGTCTGTGTTGTATTCGATTAAGAAACAAGCATTTTATTTCTCATTGAATGACATTTTCAAAATGGCTGCCATGTAGTAAACTAAAATGTCCTGTGCAGACATGTTATTTCCATGTCCTGTACATAATTAATCCCTAGTGTCTCTTTATCAAGGAGTTCAAATGTGGATATTCCTGCATACATACAAGCAAGCTAACAGCCATGTGCAAAAAAATTATGTCACATGAAAGTTAGTTTCAACATTCTGGGCACTTTTAATTTGTCCCGAGTCCTGAGCTGTTTTGTACTAGCCAGCTTTCCATTGTTACAAGTGTTTTAATTTCCAGCACCGACGATGCTACTACCACACACTTTACAAAATGAACCTCTCAGTGCGATGAAATTAAACACTCCACTCGGGAGGTATTTCTGTTGTACATTACTGGGGCTTTTAGCTGCCGGTTCATTTTAGTTCATATCTCTTTAAGTAGCATGTTCGCCCGGGAATAGCTCCTCCATGCTAACAGCGCTGAATAGAAATGAGCGGTTAGCTCAATATCATTTTAATAATGCTGATAAGTGACTAAAGGCTTTCATTCACTGCTACCAGCATGATCATTATTGATGAAGCTCGTAAAATCACCACACTGCTAATTAAAGAGGGCTAATAGAGCTAGTAGTAATTTAACCAAGCAGCAGACTCTTGGATAATTTGCTACTTTGCAGCACTAGCATAATGTTTTGTAAAAGAAAGGAGGTGCAAACAAACCTTTTAGGGGGTTGGTTGTGATTATATTTGTCATCAGGGTGTGGGATTGTATTTGTTGACATAGGGGAGAGGGTTCAAAAAGTGATGAGAACAGGCGGACAGAACGTGGTGAGGACCTCAACCCAATGTCCCCACTCTGAATGACGCCATGTTTGAGTGTGATAATCCATGAGATTTACACTTACAGCTGTGAGTAAAGGCAAACCATGACTAAACCGTGAGACTTGACAGCTGTGCCCATTCGACAGCACTGGCTGATTTGTTTGCCATTCATACAATGTGAGTTCGGTGTGCAGCAGGGTTAGCTTTGATAAAATTCCTGTAATTACGTTGCCAGCTCACGCCCAGCTCTCCCAATGGGATTATTGATCACCATTGTACCCCTGAGGGCTTGTTAATTAACACTATTCTATTGCTAATTCATACTCTTGATTCAATCATACCGTTTCTGTCTCACACAGACTTATTCCACGCAGCAGACGCGACATCAAGGCCTTTACACATCAAGGAGTTCTCTTACATCAGCCCTTTGCATTAATCAGGTCTTTACATGAATATAGTCCGGTCAACCGGTCACAAGATGAGATGAGCCTGAAATCTTTCATGTGGAAAAACAGTTTCCAAACACAAGTGACGTTCATGATGATTGGCTTCTAACCTATGTAGCAATATTTGAATTCCTTTGTTTGTTTTTTTAAGGATTCAGTGACATTCTCGAACAAAATGTACAGAGGTCAAAGCTTTGGAACATTTAAGCTAGTTGCAGGTCACAAGATATTTTTGGAAAACTGCATTCATTTTTTGCCACAGAGTAAAAAAAGAAATGCTTTGACCAGGAATTCCTAATATGGGCATGAGGCTACAGAATAATGGTGTGACTTCAGAGGTATAAATATAGATGAAGAAGAAGGACCATCAAAGAAATGCTCAAAATTAAAAATGCGTGTCAGATGACTTTGTCTTCCTTTAGATTCTATGTGACATGATTTCCATAGGGATAATTTCAGTAAGAAGCCACAGATATGTTTCCATAGTAACTGGGCAATTAACATAAGATTGCAAATTTTATGATGTCAAGGTTCATTCTTTGACTAATTTGACAATAAAAGGGTGATGGGCAACATTCACTTTCTTAACAGTTTAATTAACAGTATATAAATGGTATATACTGTTTGTAGGTGCAAAATGTTGCCATATTGGTATGCAAATTAGTAACATTTTGTAGCAGGTATTGTTGCTACACCAATATACATCTCAAGATACAATTAGATTATATCGGACCTAGCATTTTGAAATGCTTTTTGGAGTGGCTCCTCCTTGTTTGTTTTGAGTGTTTTTAGACCAAACCTCAGGACTTCCTGCCACAACTTGCAACGTGAAGAGGATTTCCCAGCTGTGGTCTTATGCAGTCTTAGATAACATAAAACAAATTTAATTATGTTGCATTTATGCAAAGTTTAATGCATGATTACCATTTATTTGCTGAACTTAACAAGGTCACTGTTAACAAGGACTAACATTGGGCTAGAATAGGACTAGTGATGCTCAGGCCTTCGGCAGTGTTGAAGCATTTTGGAATCACATGCTGTGGTCTGATGAAAGAAAATGGGACTTTTTGACATCATTACATAAATGTTTCAACAAAAGTAACCTTTGCCGACTGTTAAGCATGGCGATGGACTTGGTATTCACCAGATCAATGGAGCTGATGTGCCACAGTCAGTAAAGAGACTGATATAGAAAAGAGGTTGGATATTACAAGAAGACAGTGATCCAAATCATATATCTAAATACACCTCAGACTATTCTAAGAGAGGAAAGACAGGTTTTTGAGATCTTACACATGCCATGCATGTAACACAGCCTACAAATGTTTGTGAGGTAGATGCATTCTGCAAGGAAAAGTGAGGAAACAGATCAAGAAGACTGTTCTCTGTCTACAGTCTGGAGGCTGTGATTTCAACCAAAGTTTTTTTTTTATATAAATCCTGACTGAAGGAGTGACCAAACGGTTTATTCATTTTTTTTGGTCATGTTAAATTCAGCAAATAAATATAAAAACTGTGCTTTCAAATTCAGTTTAGCCCTTATTATATACATTTATGTACTTCATATTGCATCAGACATTTTCAGTGGCTGTATAGTTCTATGTAGTATCTTCACAAGTTGAGTATGATGAGAATGATGATGATGATGATGATGAAGTTGAGTATGCTTAAAAACAGACACCAGATTGAAATTATATTGATTGGTATAGGCTGCAACTGGAACGCACAAATAGTTAGTTTAGTGTGGTGTTCTGTAATGGGGTTGGAGCTAAAATTCTGCAGGACTGTGGACCTCAAGGAACAGAATCAGTGACCAGTGCTCTAGATCAGGACTTTTCTAGGCCCAGTCTAGGTTTAAAGATGCCTGATCCAGGTAGTCAAGGGTTGTAGATGGTTATAATCTTGCTAGGGTGTGTTAGTGAACTAAACAGATCCGCAAAATGGAGTGACTGGAGGACTGGATTGAAGATTCCGTTTTTGAGTTGAGGATACCACAATCTTGAGGAGACACCATAACCAGAGGACTTATTCCAAAGGAATTCATATTCTGCTGTTTATCAAAATTATAACCAGTATGTACCCTGTGTTTTCTGTCTGTGTTTTGATTCAGGAGTGAATGAACCCTAAACAGTGTGTGTAAAGTGTTGTAAAAGAGCCGTGTTCAAATGACAAATGCAATGTAGGTGTAGGTTATTGTTTTATATACTTTTTTGTATACAAGAGCATATTTTGCACGGATTGTGATTTGTATAGTGCTTGACGTTGACTCTCTATAATAGTCTACAAAAGTATATGTTTAGCCATGCAAAGTAGCATAAATAGTTTCTTTATGTCGCTCTTCTTTCCGCCTACAGCAATATCTGGTTTTCTCTAATCACTTGAATGTAAATATGAGTATCATGCCATAAACACAAGGAATGTAACAATTTTTTAGTTCTGTTTGTCCAAACCGTGTACATGGCTGGCCCATATGAAAAATTATATAACTCATTGGCCGGTTTAATAGTTCCTCCAAAACTGTATAGGTGTGCATACACTGTATTGGCAATAGTTTTGGGATGCTTGACCATTATACAACAGGAACTTTAATGAGATTACATTAAAATACATAGATTTTGACGTGGAGTTGGTCCCCCCTTTGCAGCTTCAACATCTTTCACTCTCCTTGGAAGACTTTCTGTGGGGGTTTGTGCGATCAAGCACTGATGAGAAGCCCTGGTTAGCAATCTCCATTCCAGTTCACACACAAAGGTGCTGGATGGGGTTGAGGTCAGGGCTCTGTGTGGGCCAGTCATGTTCTTCTGCACCGAAATCATCCAGCCACGTCTCTTTGGAGCTTGCTTTGTGCACTGAGGCACAGTCATGCTGGAATAGAAAAGATTCTTCCCTAAATACTGTCCACGATGTTGGAAGCATGGCCTTGTCCAAAATGCCTTAGTCTACTGAAGCGTTAAGATTGCCCTTCACTGGAGGAAAGGGTCCATTGGAATTCAATAATTAAGAAGCATGTCCCTATACTTGTGTCCACATAGGATAGCTGGAACCATCTGCTGCTGCACAGTTATTAGCTAAACTCTACCCTGTCAATCACTTGTCAGTTTCTGACCATAGGAATGCTATTAACCAGACGGGAGATCATTTGTAGCACAGTTGTGACAGCGGTGATGTTGTATGTTTGTATGTGAATCTCTGTTGGCTTCAAATTGATCCACCAACCAAAATAGATCCAGACAAAAGTGGTCAGGAGCAGACCAACGATGAAGGGCTAGAAGATTGTATAGACAAATTGTGCATCAACTGAAGGGGCACAGGAAGGTGGAACTCCAATACGGTGCCAGAGATTGTACACACAAAAAAAATGCTTCACTTCAGACGGTCTTGATCTTTTCACTTCATTTGGAAAATAAACTTTAATCAAGCAAACGTCTTTAATTTTGGACCTCTATCTAAGAATAATTAAGAAATATAAGACCTGAGATTTCTTGGGCTGTAGAGATTGTGCCTAAAAAGTTTTAAGTCCAAGTTAAGGCTGAGGAGTAAAAAACCCTGCACCACAAACTATGGAATTGGATTTAAAGGTCTGTATTTTTCTTGAATTTAACTTTTTCCCTTGAGGTCCAGGCTTTTTTGTTGAAAAACAGCCATAATTCATCGTCGCATGACCCTACAAATCTTTATCCCCTGGACTTAAGATGACTGTTATGTCACTGTTCTTTTAGGATTGATAAATGTATCCTTATTGTGTGCTTCGTTCAAAAAGTGGCCTGGGCTGGAACACTCCCCTTTACTTCAGTATGAATGGGTGGGGCTACATTTCTATAGGCCGAGTCTTCGGTTTTTGTGACATCACAAGAACAATGGAATAGAAAATGAGCTTATTTTGTGGCTTGGTTGTCCCTATTTGGACCGTTTGAATAGTACTGTTGGCTGTCCCTATTTGAACTGTTGTGTGTAGTTTGAAAAATGGAGTTTTACATAACATGGCCCTGTCAAAGTCAGACGTAATTTATGCTTTTTGTTCATCTGAAGTGTTGCTTTGCTTCAATAAAATAATTTTACAATGCTCTCAAGCCACTGGTCAGTCCAAGGACCTTGAACCTCTTGAACAGTCCCTCCAACCCTGGGATTGAACAGCCTGTTCAAGTTACCCATGCAGAAGGCCTTCCCACTTAGCCTGAATATTCTAACATTCTGACAAATTTTGAGTGCATGTTTGTAGATCCCAAGCGCATTTTGTTCTATAAGTAAAAAATTTTCAAAGCCACCCATTGAAAGGATCCTCAGGGAACCCAATGTGGTGCCTCTGTGACTGTGGTTCCCAGCCCGGCTTTTGGACTACAGGAGACCAAGGAGACCTGTAACACTGTGTTTGGTTGTGTTACACATTAGCAGTTTTAATATAAAATACATACATTTCTCTTGCGTATCAGCACTGGTTTGGAAGTCTCCACTTTACTCACACAATGAGTGTCAAAGACACCGACACTGATGTCGCCCCTGTGTTGTATTCCTGATTGATGAAAGTAGGGATGTTAGGATTTGCCTCATATAGGAACCCTATTTAAAAGTAAGTGTTTGGGCATGCCTGGTCAAATAATGTGAAGATAGGTACATACTTTCTATAGAGAACAAATTTCAAGACATCATGTTTTTTCTTTCTTTGATGCATTCAGCAAAACATTAAACAAAATGAGGCCTTTGCAAAAATGATGGCCCATTTTATATTTTATTCCTTCCTCAGAAAATAAGTACAAATTGGGCCTTAAAGGTTGCATATAGCATATTTATGTTTGTTAGACTTTGTGTAGATCATTTTTTATGTCTTTTCACTTAGAAATCAATCCAGCAATGAGGACATTTTGAAACTTTGCATAAGACTACAAAAACTTTTCAAAGTTAGTCACCAACAATTTTGGATATAAGTCAATATTCTGTGGAGGGTTTTGTGGTAAATATGACCATTATGACAGATGGCGGTACACTATAGAAAATACAGTGTCTAATGTGAAAAGTGTGAGAAGAAACCACAGAGGGTCTAATGGCTGTTAATCTTTTGCCTTAAGTAAAAAATGTGATTAGTATTTAGAAACAGTGACCTATTCTTTTGATTCATAGGCTAATGTAGGCTATACTACACACTACCATTCAAAAGTTTAGAAACACTTGCCATGTTAACCATTTTGGTTATTATTTCCATTTACAGTGTGGATTTGAATCTGCTAAATTATTCCCTCAAAGGTAATTTTATTCAATGTTTCACAAATTCTGCGAACAATAAGTGAGGAAAATTATAAATAACAGACCATAATAATTTACATTTACATTTTTGTCGAGTCATCTACCTTGAGAAATGATCTCCAATTACATCTAGCACTCTACTCTTCCCAGAAGAGACGCAAAGCAGCAAAGAAGGGTCGAGTTCCTCATTAATACGGTTCAGAAGAAAAGGATGCCAAGCAAATAATGACATATTTACAATAAGAACACAAACTTTTTCATACATTCCACTGAGACTAGTGGACTGAGTCTACACTGCATTAGGTGTTAGAAGAGTGAGTTAGAAACAGATAGATGAGATAAAAGTTTTCGTCTCCTACTGAGATGAAGACGGACACAGAACTGAAAGAACTGGACACCATGTGAGTTTCCCTGAAGGGGGAGTGCCAAACCTTGCTCTTGGAGATCTACCAGGCTGGGTTTTTTCATCTCCTGCAGAGTTCTTTAGTTCAAATGCTGCTCCTCAGGATTTACCTCACTGCAGAGCTAACTCGAACACAGCTCGGCGGGATTAGATGGATCTAGAACAGCGATTCACTCGGTCCAAGTTGGTGATTAGCTGGATCAGCAAAAATGATGTAGATCTGTGGCCATGTATTTTGGCTGAAAAGGACAAAATAAATTTACATTACAAAAACAAATTTACATTACAAAAACGAATTTACATTCAAAACAAAAATGTACAAGATGCAAAACATTTTAACAAGTCCGGAAAGTGACGAATCAAACGGAAAGGGTAGGTCCTTAAACAGGAAGTGCTTATTGATGGCTTTCTGTGTGACTCAAAAATTTTAGCGGTGCGAAAGAGTAAGGAGTTCGTGGCTGTAACGATGTTTTGTCCATTTTGCGGGAACCATTTCAGTCAGTTGGCACGCTTTTATCATTCATGTGGAAAGTGTTTAGACTTTTTAAAAGACACTGACCAGATGTTAAAAACAAATGAGTTTACTCACAGAAAGCCATCGATTACCAGTTCCTGTTTAAGGACCTACCCTTTCCGTTTGATTTGCCACTTGTAAAAGTGTTTCTCATCTTGTAAATTTGTTTTTATCTTTTGTAAATTTGTTTCCGGATTTGTAAAAGTGTTTCACATCTTGTCATTTTTTTAGTAATGTAATGTAAAGGTGTTTTTGTAATGTAAATATGTTTTGCCCTTCTCAGCCACCGTAGCCATGATTATCTAGACCTAACACAATAATCTAACAATAAGCAACATCTACTACATTAGCTGGAGATACAAAAATGATTCTATGCATTTGCAAAATGATTAGCTCGATCTAAAGTTATAATTAATGAGTTGGTTCTACAGCATCGCTTGATCAAAGATGGTGGGGCCCACAAGTCTATCAAGGTCATGGATGGTCCCTTACCCTGTACATCATCATATGGAAATGTGTGATTGCAGATTCTGTGTGATTAAATCTCACATTAGCCCAAAACTTGCCCCAGTTTTTATATTCTTACTTATTTCCAGTCAAAAATATCCTGACTGCCCTGCACTGTAGGTCGAGCCAGCTCTCACAAAGGAGAACTTTGAGTTGCACAGCCTTACATATGGCCAGCCGACTGGCTAATCGTTTCAGGATCTGAAAATAGAGGGAGGTGGTTAACATTCTTTCAATTGGGAACATGAAGAGCTGAACAGTGAGGGATCCCCGAACACGGATGCCACAAACGCATCTGTGATTGAAAGCCAAACTCCAGTATTATGGTTCACCCCTGTGTTGCTAAGTGGTGCTTTTATTGGGCGTTCGAGCACACTGAGCTTTATATGCATATTATATTATCCTCGGCTAAGACTGTGGGCCGCTGAGGCTCTAAACATTTAGGGCTTGATGTTTTTACTGAGGCATGGCTGAGAATCTACATGAAAGTGAGGAACATTATCACCATGGGCACAATTAAAAAGCGCCAGGACAGCACTCTTAGGAGGAGAGATGCAGTTTGGAAGAACCATGGGAACGATACGGGTGTCTAGGCTCAAACTTCTGCACTAAAAAAGCACTGCTCCCATAAACAGCTCCAATGATGTTTAACGTCCAAAGTTTGCTCCTTTAGTTTCACATTTCGTAACCCTTAATAATATTCTTGCTAATAACTGGCTGGTGAAGTTGTTAAAACCAGAGGCGATTCTAGGGTCTGTTGGGGCCCCAAGCAAAAATTCATTTATTGAATAATGACTTAAATATAAATATAAACTTAAATAACAAAAAAACCTTAACAATAACAATACAATTAAACAATAACTTAAACTTGTAAACAATAAACACAGCAGCATCAAAATCTTTTAGTG
>JBBMFX010579999.1:0-14117 GCA_037832545.1 Rhabdalestes septentrionalis | reverse complement strand
ACACACACACACACACACACACACACACACACACACACACACACACACACACACACACACACACACACACACATTTACAATCTCTTGGCAGGGAGTTTGATTTGAACAATCAACAGGGGAGTTTTGATTTGCATTGATTTTTGTATGGCTCACACCTCCAGTTCTTTCAGGAGAGTAAGCACAACATGACTTTTCCCTGTGGCTCGGTGGCCGTAGATGAAGACTGAGGGATAGCAGTACTGCTCAGGCTGTAGGAGGAGAGAAGACTGATATGAGCACAACAAACTACAGGCCAAACCATTGATTACATTAGAAAATGAAACACTTATTTTGACACTTAGTTGAGTAAAAATCAGTTACATTAAAAAAAAGGCCAAAACATAAAAAGTACTTAATTGAAGCTTAACATCATGCACCCTAACCCTTACCCCAGAATACTTTATTGGATGAAGCCCAAAGCCTTTTAATGTCTTCTTTTAAACAGTTTCATATACTTTGACATTGAGTTTAGTGAAGACAGCCCAAGAATAGACAGACACAGACAGTCGGAACTGTAGAAGGTTAACAAAGCAGTGTCACGCAATTTAAATTGATAGAAACAGAGAGGTCAGAGGCACTGTTATTATGGATCCCTTTTTCTGAACTGGAAGCAAATGGAAAAACTTTCAGTCAAGTTCTTTTTTTTTTTCAATCTAAATATTTCAGTAGGGTGCAAAGATAATGCAAAGTAAAAAAAAGTCGGTTGACAAAAATGTGTGCACAGGTTGGCTTGGACACCATTTGAGATGATATTTAAAAACCTAAACAAAGCTTCAAAACCCGAAAACATTTTATTTACTTATATTAAAACTTCTCTTTTATTAGGATAGGATTTAGGACAGCCTACCAATCTTTAAATAACCAACACAATGGTTATACATGTCTAATATACATGCAGCCCCACTCAAAGAAAAAAATAGAAATATTAGACATACCTCGCCCATAAAAGCCATTAGTGTTCCCACCTGGCCCTCTCTGCAAGGCAGCTTCTCCGTCAAAGTGCTCACTTTGGCTTCAGGGTAGCCAGGACACTGTAGTCCAGACAGCATCTTCTGTAGAGAGAGGCAGACACACAGCTGTGGTAACCCGATGAGCCTCGCACCATCTTTAACATTACAAATTAAGTTGCCCCTGCACTTATCCTATACCTGAAATTTCCTTATTATTTCGTGGGGAGAGAACAATAAGGAAATCAATTGCTTGAAACAAAGCTGTAACCTTCAAGCAGCAATTTCATCGCGAAATTAATCTGAGCTAGTTGTAAATGTTTTAATAACACTTAATAAATGAACGAAAAGGTTATTCACTTTAAAACTGAGTTTTTATAAGTGACCATATATTTACTAAAATAATATATAAATTATCGGTGCACTTTAGCTCAATCAGTGCAAACTTACTGGACTTACTTTTCTAAAGTAGAGAATGAAACAACGCCGGAGCTACACGCTCGGTTTCGCGCGAAAAAAACGTCATATCCGGAACATGGGACTTGTAGTTTTGTAGGACAAGCGCCGTCCACTTATTTAACCCCTTCAGACCTGAATTATTTGTTTTTTACCCAGCGGAAATGTACTGTCCTCCAATAATAAATAGAGACATAATTTGTTTTTTTATAAATATTTTTCTCATGTCCATTTTGGACACCATGACTAAATGAACGTTAAGTAATATTAATATTTCAGAATCAATTGCCATATTTTTAAATATAGTAATCACATGAAACATGTGTGTCTGCATGTAAACATTTGAACTGAATAAATGTTTGAATATGTGAGTTTTTTCCTGTACAGTACGCCCTCTTGCATCTTGCAGCTGGGTGGAGACCAACTTGAGATCTGATTTATCCTGTATTAGGGTTTTTGAACCATATTGTGCCACTTTGCACGGTGTAAATATTGGTGTTCTGTCATAAAATTAAAGATCTTATCTGGTATATACTGTTTAAATTACTCAGATATGGCCTCAAAGCATGTGCCACATTGATGGGAGTATTCTCAAAGAAAGTGTCGACTATGGTAGTGAATGACCTCTGGTAATAATCTGGCATACTGACACTAAATAATCAAATGTCTGCTAACACCTGATTTCCACTATGATGGACATAAAGTTTGACAAAAATCCTGTGCTTTAAAACTATTAAATATAATTACATTTACTTGAAATACTACCATTTTTTTAAAGTAGAAATTGCATCACATGCAAACTGATTATGCTACCATGACCATGAATTAGTTTTTATGAGGTTTAAAAAATCCTCTTATCTAGCTTGTGAGTCTTGCATGTCTTGTCTGATGGCTAAAGCTCTCTCTGATTAAGCAACTAGTGTTCATTTCATTGTGATTGAGGAATCACACATTTTTATTCATTTAGGCTAAAATATGTTCACTCCAGTGGACGCAGGTTTTTTTAAAAAGCAGGTCTACAGGTCTATCATTAGATGTATTCGTACCTTTTTTGTGAATCTGCTTTCACCCAACATCTCTTGAGTTTGGGTTTAGTATACATTTTGTAATAACGGGCAGCAGCTTAAATATATAGGCAACACACAAACCACCTGGTGTTATAGAACAATACAGGACAATAGAGTTGTTTATAGAGAATTGTCAATAAAATATGCAAAGCATAGATTCATGTATATTTCATACCCATGGTCTAAGCACAAAACTATTAGTCTATTAGTCCAAATAGTCTATTAGCACAGCAACATGTTAACCAAGAAATGAACATTTCTGTGCTGTATAGCTGAATCTGCTTGCCTTGCTTGTTGTGATTCTGCCAGATCTGTAGCTCAGGGCCTTGCTGTTATATTGGTATAGCTGATGAGCTCACTTGACTACTAGACTTGCCGAAATCAAGAAAATGACATTTTATTCAGAAATCCACACACCACATGTCATATAGTGCCCCTGGTGTTGGTTGGGTACTTTTACTTGCTCATCCACTGTTCAGATGTTTCCAGCTCCTGTTATTTATCTCTTTGTTTGCTTTTTATGTATAAAAGGTGGACTGATGTGTTTGTTTTTACCTTCAGTGTAAACTCAAACTTGGCTCGTACCCTGGAAAAATGCACATACTAACAACTAATAAATTGTATTATTATTCAGCAATTGCATCTCAACATTGTCTGTTTACTGTGATTCAGTGCGAATAACAACCAACAGCTCCTAAACATGCTAAAATAAACATTATACTTTAAAACTCATTAAATGCAGAGTGAAATAATGGTGACAAGGTAAAAAATAGCTAGCTGAATTTAGGTTTATAGTTACATCACAGAAAGTGAGAGAGTGAACGAGATGATGAACATAAGGAGGGGTGAGAGGCTGTATGACAACTGAACAGGTGAGAGCACTAAGCATGATGGGGGTGGAGCTAGTACTCACAGCAAATCCACATGGAGGGGACATTGTACCCTGAGACACACTTTATGAGAACATCTGTGATAATGAACGCTGCTGCTACTGTGAAATAACAACCGGATGCTGTATTAAAGCTCCAAATTCCCGAAAACAATTGTGCTGATAATGGAATAATGAAAATGACTGTAATGACAGTTAACTAGTAGATAAAGGGTCTGGAAAAGGGCCTGACATCTTATTTTCTTAGCTAGACTGAGGGTGATCAGCTACAGCTAAAAGGCGAAATTAATCTGTATCGAAACGGCCTATTTACTGATCTGTACTATCAGATTGCCCGTGGCATGTACCAGTCATTGCTGTAGTTACAACAGAAGCAAACAATAGCATCCTGGCTGCCTGATGTTGTGATCTTTGTTGAGAATTGTTCACTGTTGGCAAAGATCAGTTTACAAATGTTCAGTTTGTGTCTAAATTTCTCTGTCTCTCTCTCTCACTTGATCTTATTACCCCCAACTCTTCTTTTACACTGTAGAGAACATTTGTATACTTAGAGTACTCATTTGGTACAGATCAAGAGGGTTAAATATTTATTTCTTGATATCTTGTTTTGCAGAACCATAGCCAGTATTGATTGTTCATACAGGGAATGGAATGTCAACAATAAGGTTGTGAGATGTTTCATCCTTGCTTTGTATATACTTTATCACAGGCTATGAATTGAAGTGCTAACTGTATTCTGTTAAACTACAATATTAACTGTAAAACGGAATTATAAAACTGGAGGGAATATATGACAGGAATGTCCTATGTATTTAAAATATGTATTTTAGTTAGATCTACCTTAAGCATTAAACCCAGGCTGAATTGCAAAATTATATTCAGCTACTACTGCCACATAGTGCCCTGTTTGTCTTGCCTGGAATTGTGCACAGTTGACTGAAATCCAAGTGGTAATTTGTTTGACATATTATGCACCATTTGGGTGCAGGAGCCAGTATTTTATTTCCTTATGTAGTGCCCCACAAAGAGGGAATATCACCATGCGATATTCAGATTCAGTGTGGAAAACGGATATACAACAGCATTCATTTAGAGCTAATATAAATGTAAATGGAAATCGACATTGTCATTGCAGTGGTAATTTGGTCGGTTTGGGCACACCAACATATTGGTAAAAAACATCAAATGTGGCATTTGCAAACATTTGGGTCGCCTTTCAGTCAGTTTAAGATTGCTTTCTGATGTTTGTGCAACAAGCCCCACAGTGGACCTTCAATTTTCCGCTGGTAACATTACAATATAACATCCCACCATGACAAAAAAAGCATAAACAAATTTGCTTTCACCCTCCACTCAGTGTTGACAAAAATAAATGGCTTTTCACACACAGCTAATCCATACGCTGGGTCTTGCTATTTCTGGTAGTAAATTATGATTTCTGTGTTAGTCAGTACAAGTAGCCAAACAGTAAGTAACCATTTGTTTTTCATTTCTAAACTTCTGTTTCTGAATAGAAACAGACAAAAAGATCCAGCACTTCGTTCTCTTTGCATGAACTTCTTTAAAAAACACTTCGGTCAGTTATAATCCATTTGATCTGTTTTCAGTTATAAATGTCTTTACCTGAAAATAGTTTGCTTTGTAATCTGAATAACAGTAAAACAGGCAGAAATCTGTTTTCATTTATGGTAACAACATTTACATAGGTTGGAACACACACACACACCTTGCATTTTAGCTGATGCTCAGAATGTTAGTTGATGCTCACATATTCTTCTGTTCATGAAACTGAAACACTAATTGTTTGGCTTAACCAGTTTGCAGGTTTAATCCTGCAACTTGTGGTTTGTTAGGTCTCTACAAAATGGCTGTAACTATAATATACAGCTCTGGAAAAAAATAAGAGACCCCTGCAATTTCTTTTGAAATCAGCAAATCAGTTAATTTCCTACACAAGCACCTCGTTCTGCTTTATGAGGGACTGATTAGAGATCACCTGAATCAAACTTATTTAATGAGGAAAATTTAAAAACAATGCTGTATTCAACACTTCTTGCAATGTGACCAGTTGGATGGCAAAACACTACAAGAAAAATGTCAAAGGTAATTATGGCCATTTTGTTTGAGAGTGAACAAGAGATTTGTTTTCTTTTAACTATTCAAGTTCTGTAAACACTGCAAGACGTCTGTTATTTTGATGTTTTGTCACTGCATTTGAAACTATGCTTCAAAGAACAATATTTTTATTTGGAAATGCGGAGAAATTTTGTCAGGGAAAACATTTTCATTTCAAAACTCGCACCTATAAAAGATAAAAACTGAGAAACTGAACATTTTTGCAGTCGTCTTTTATATATTTCTAAAGCTATATATCCAGGACAAAACACTTCACTTCAATCAGGAGATGCTTGAAAATGTGTAACATCAGTGTCAAAACATTATTCTGTGCTGGAGAAATAATTGTGGAAGTAAAACATTTTTTTTTCAGCACTTTGGAAATCAAGCAGATTTGTCAGTCCTAACCAAATAACCATCACCAGTTTAAACTATCATAGCTTGGTTATCTGGACAGTCTCACATTCACACAGTAATGGTACTCGCAGGCATATTCAGACAACGTTAACATCTAGTTAACCCCACATAGATTCTGAATAATGTGTCTGTAATTTATGTGGCGCTGTTTGTGTAATTTATGCTTTCTGTAGCATTCTTAATTTATTCACTTCCCTTATGATAAATAGCATTATTAGTGCTTGATTAAAGTGTGTGATTAAGCAGTTTTATTATAGTCAGTATTCAATCACACTAAGTGTCATCAACAGCTAGAAGAAAGGTGGCAGTGGCATTTGTCACTTTTTCTCATGAAGCAGCTTCAGGTCCAAGCAGTGAGGAAATGATCACCAGGCAGATCATAAAAGTATGGAAAAGTACAATAGATAATCAATTTCTCAACATCACAGAAAGAAACACCACCTGTGTACTGATATTTCTTTCATGTCCATGCTGGTGCAAGAGAGAGAGTCTATGCCAACATGGAGATGAATGAAAAAAGTCTAATCCTAAACCTGTTGGCCACAATCTGATATGTCTATCAACATTCATATTAGTATTAATGAGTTTAGAATTTTCTATATTTTCATATTTTTCTGAACAAGTTTTTTTTCTCTAATCTATTTTTCCCTGTGGCGATGCTGTGAAGCCTCTGGACCAGGACACGTATCTGGACATCTGTTTCACATTCAAGAACATCTATCTAGTGTGTGATAAGAAGGGCTCTAGAGCTTCAAGGCCTTGGAGAAAGTCATTGGACAACTGCCCAGCATGTTGCTGAATGACAGCAAGCTTCATACATAGAGCATTTGGCCTAAAGGGATGTCAGAGCTCACCGACATTTCTAACAGCTTTGTAGATTAAATAGATGATGACAAGCAGAAGGTGATCAAGTCAAGTAGTCAAGTAGATGTGTACTGTCATTTCATCCGTATGCACGGTGTGATGAAATAAAAACAATGTTCCTCTAGAACTGTGATGCAGCACAAAAAAAAGCAACAAAATAAAGCAAGCCAAAAAAAAACAAGAGTAACAGTATTATATTTACAGGATGAGACAACATACAGTACTAGGGGCAGTAACAGTTTAGCCCCACACAGAGCATTTTTGTGATGATTAATAAAAAATGGACAATGCAAGAAGCAGGTATTGGGCCGAGCTCAGGAGCAAGGTGGATGGGAGCAGGGGTGCATTATTCTCCACCTGTACTACAGTAATGAGCACTGATTAAATACTTTGGGAAGAGTAGCACCAACTGTTTTGGATGTGTGTGTTTTTCCTCCCTTGAACTGGCCATCAATCCCTACCAGTGTACCGATCCAACCAGTCTGCTGCACCATCTGGATACTTCATGGCTTCCACACCCCATGCTCAGGACCAGACTCCATATCACCCCAGCAGTCAGCTGGCAGAGCTCTGCCCCTGCCCGCATTGAGCCACAAAGAGCATCTACCTACAGCATTTCCAAAGCATACCAAATATGATCTTACCTATTGCACCGCCTCTACAAATTATACATACCACTTTTAAGATTCCAGGTTGGCCTCTCAGCACGCGATGGCTTTGCTAAGCAGCCAGGGCAGCCAGGGCAGGAGCAGCTACAGGAACAGTACCAGTGCCACAGGAAAGATTCACCCCAGAGGTGTGCAGCCCAGACCAACACCGGGGAACAAAGCCTCAGGTGCCAATGCAACACTCTCCAGTGAATGGGCCAAGGGCTTCTAGTGTCACTTCCCCGGCCCCATAACCTGCACTTTACCCAGAACTTGCCTGGAGATTGACATGTCAGAGTTACTCTGCAGTGTCTGTATGCTGGAGCCTCCAAAGTCTCTGCACTCAAGATGGAAGAATCAGTCACTGTGTTTGATGTCTTCTGGAAAAAGATGATTCTGAGAAACCTGTGAACATGCTGCCATTCCTGCTTAATGGAGGAATAGGATGTTCTGCAACTGAGCTTCAAAAAGGAAAAAGCAATGCAGTAAAAATAAAGAAAAATGAAACTGAAAAGTAATTTCTTTTCCATTTGAAAATAATATCATTTTGAATGTGAGCACGGAGCAGTGAGTTGGTGTGTTACTGTGTATTTTGACTGTGTATTTTGTAGTACTATGAATGAATGGAAACTAAGCTGCATTAACATTTTATTCTGAAAAGTTTTTATGAGATCAGCAGGGTCAATGTATGTGTAAATATCTCAAACACTTCATGAAGTGCAATTTAGATTGAAATGATCTACCTTAATCAGACAATCATAATTCTGTCTTTGCACGCCTAGAATATGTTGTAATATGTCAATACGATTCTGGTTCATAAAACCATAAGAACATCACAATGTTCTAAAGAAAAGACAAAAAAGCATACTGACTTTTCAAATCCAGGCCTAATCAAATAACTACCAAAACATTAAAATATCCATTACAAAATGGTATGGCCTTGTGGCATTCACCTCAATATGACATTATTTAGGCTAAAGTTATTTCTTACTTTACAATGAGAAGAGAAATAAAAATACAATATTAGGTATCACAACATAAAAATGACTGTTATGTTTCAGACAAAGAACTATACACTTTATTTAAAGATCAATGCTTCGTTTAATCCCGATAGTGAAGCTAAAGCCACAGAATTAACTAAATTTACCAAAAAGAAAGAAAATAAGACAGAAAGAAATTTATTTGCCATTTCAAACCATAGTCCCCACTGAAAACCTGAAATAACGCTTTTGGACCAACACTGAAGACAAACTGGCTCCCAATGTCATAACAAGGTTGAAATAATAGTAACAGACCAACACTGAAGACAGCGACTGTCTAATCTTAGGACATTGTTCAAACACAGATCGACGAACTTTGAAGACGCATGTCACTTCTGCTGTGAGAATAATCAATTCTGTACTCCAAGCGGCTTTATTTCTTTTTGTCAACGAATTTATTGAATAGAATCGACTTAATCGTTTCAGATAAGTCAGAATATCTCTCCTCGACAATCTCTGTACTCGGATCAGCGGCGCTGCCGGGCGAGTATATTGGAATGCGGCCAGAATCTACACGACGGCTGAGCGTTCTAGATGCAGCAGGGGAGGACTTATTGGAACACAGCCCGAGTCGATCTGAGCGGCTCTGTCGGGCCGGACCTTAGAACAGCGCTGTCGAGCTGCAGCTGCTGAGGTTCCTGTGTTTGTGTGGATTTGAGACGAAGCGAGCGGGCGCGCGCGTGTGTGTGTTTCCTGTCATATCCGCGCGGGTTTCGATCCAGGACCCGTTTAGCTCCCGCTCTGCCTGGAAAAGAGAGCAACCCACTGAACGGATTTGAGCACACACACGTGCCGTTAACTGGCGGTACCAACCTGGCACGGGAGAGTGTGTGTGTTTCCAAGGAGGCTGTGTTAACAGAGAGCCATGCGAGCACGGGATTAACAGGCTCTGCTCTGGCGTCTGCATGAAAGAGCACTACTGAAGTCTGCAGGAATGAGAGTGGGATGTAAATGCTGGAGGTTGTTCCTCAGCAGAGATGGACACATGTAACAGGATGCACTGCTGGACACAAGTAAGGCACATTTCTGCTCCGTTCCTCATCTGAAGCTTCGGAGGCTGCAGAGCCCCATCATGACTGCAGAACTGCAGATGTTATTTTTTTTAGCTGCATCTGAATAATAGATGTCTGGTGTTATTTTCTAGGAATTCATCCAATATTTGAGCTGAAATGATAGCAGGCAGCTGTAAGACTAAATATTTTTGAGACTGGTTGTCTGTGTGACTGTATGGGCAAAGAATGCACACTTGGGCATAAAAATTGTAAAGTGAGCACCAGACCAGACAAAGGGTCTTACTTGGTTGAAATAAGAACTGTGGTATCAGTATAACTTGTAATGTTTATTGGTGTAACAATTTTCCTTAAAAGTATTTTATGCAAGAAGATAACAGAAAAAGGTTTCAATGGAATAGCAGTTAACAGTTAGCTATCAAGCATAAAAAAGACCAAATGCAAACCAGAGCAGGTTACTTATACACGCACCAAATGAATCACCGTGACGCTTGACGATAGATCAAGCCAGTGTGAGGTCTGCTGTCTGAGGAAGAGTGAGGGAAAGCAATGATCCCTGGAACACCTGCAGCAATGCTCCCAGCTTCAGAAGCAGCCAAGATCTACCAGACCAATTATGTGAGGAACTCTCGTGCCATTGGCGTTCTCTGGGCCATTTTCACCATCCTGTTCGCTATAGTGAACGTGGTCTGTTTCATCCAGCCCTACTGGATCGGCGATGGAATGGACACTCCTCAGGCCGGCTATTTCGGCCTGTTCCACTACTGCATCGGAAACGGACTCTCACGCGACCTGAAGTGCCACGGCAGCTTCACCAACTTCAACTCCATCCCTTCAGGCGCCTTCAAAGCCGCCTCTTTCTTCATTGGCACGTCCATGGTGCTGGTTCTGACCTGCATTGGCTGCTTTGCCCTTTTCTTCTTCTGCAGCACAGCTACTGTCTACAAAATTTGCGGCTGGATGCAGCTGGCAGCAGGTGAGTGGCATGTGCAGAACTTATTCACTTAAAGCAAAGTTCAGTGAAGAATAAACGTACGTGTTTCCTACTGTTTACTCTAAAAGGAGTTGATCAGCTATAAAATGATATGTCTGAAGGTTTTGTGTTATTAGGAAATGAGAAGCAGGTGTAACTAACAACCATTGGGAGCAATTATAAGTCACCAGTCAGAATCATGCTGTAGTTTTTGCCTATAAAATAATGATAGACTGAATGCTGGTGTCTTGTTTTTTTACTTTGAGGGTAAAGTGAAAATATGAAAATGTATGCATTTGATTTTGCCCCTGACTGTCTCTTTTTAATGCTCTGGGTTTTGGATGTGAGCGTAGGCGGGTGTGTGAGGGAGTAAGTGCAAAGCCACTTCTGAAATTCCGTGTTTCCTATTCATGGTCCTAGAGTACACCATTGCTGGACATTTCAATGTTTTCTTGCTCTAACACACCTGATTTTCTTCAGAAAGAGTTTAATAATGCTATGAATAATTGCATTAAGCCGGTTGGATTTAGAATTTAGTTTGACCCATAAGGCAGGTATTAAACGAAAGTGGACTCAATACCCAGTGCTCAATTTTAGAGTGGATGTAAGGGAAAGCCTTCCCCTTAGATAAAAAAAACCCAGGAATAGAAATTAAATCTAATCACTGTATATAATGGGCAATATGTGATTTTATTTTCTAAATGTAAAAATTACGGTGTCCTTGTGTCCTTCAGTTCATTACAGAGTGAACCTCTGCTAGTAGCTAAGGCTGAACGATTTTAGGGAAAATAAGTAATTGCACATTTTTTAAGTGGGATTGAAAATAATTGATTTGTTTTACTCAAAAAGAATGCACTGTGTAGTGCATCAGATCATCTGTTGTCAAGCTCCGTATGACTAGGTCAATGTTAAATAACGTATGATATCGTTAAAAATACAACTTTTGCTATTTGAAAATTATGGTCCTTTAAATTACAAATTTGATTGGAAAACAATGACTCGTTCTCCCAGTTCCCATAAATGCCATGTTGTTGTAGATTACTGTAGAGATTACATGAATATAAGGGGATATGAACACTCTAACACTGTTTAATGCAGCATTAATGCAGTGTGTTTTGTCTGTACAGTCTGGTAAATGTCTTGCAAGAAGTGATTTCAGAAGCAGTGCTGAGAAAAAGGAACCAAGTGAAAAGTTTATTATTCCATGTCTGCCATGCTACAGTGTAGTTCTCAATAACACCAAGGCCAGTATTATGTGGTAAAAAAAACGGAGCAGCTACCTCTGTGTGCTTCCTCTCCATTAAAACACAATCTTTAATGAGCACGGACTGCGTATGTGTGAGTGTGTGTTGGTCTTTTATCTCTCTTGAGATGAAAGCCCTTGCAGAGAGACCCACTCTGCCTACGCTGCATAGATGCTCTACATACTGGTGTGTGCTTCAGGCTCAAGGCCTTCACTCTGCAGACCTCAGCGCTGAGAAATATCTTCAAGCGGCGTTCGACCAGAAATTCACATTTACATAGTTTCCCCCTTATCAGCCAAGGAAGCCTATAACCCATCACTTAGCACTGTGGAAAGTGCATGCTCAGTTCTGCACATTACTGTGTAATGTTAAACAGATTTGCTCATGTGGTTTCTGATGCTGTATGACATACTATTATCTGTAAACATGGACAAAAGTACATTGCATACTTAAAAGCTGTAGTCGCAGCTATCCTGAAGCCTTAATTTTGCCTTTGCTTTTGTCCATTGACAGATACAGTGTCAGAAACCACACAAGCAAGTCTATTTAAGATTACCAAGGAACATATTAGTATGTTGCAGATTTAGGCCAAGACACAGGCTGATTTTGTATGATTAATTGTGCCTCATATTTTAGTGAAATTAATCTTGTATGAGCCTGCAGTGAAAACATAAAGAAGATACATTAGGGATAAAGGGGATAAACAGGTACATGTGACATGTGAACACAAGGGCTCCTAAATGCAGGGTGTGACAACTCTCAAGGCCAGTGACTCATGAAAGTCAAAATATGTGGAGCTGGCTCTTTGACGGTGCTGTTCCTGCTAAAATTAGCTCGAGACATTTTGACATGTATGCGATGCTGGAAAGGATCTGAATATGAGAAGCATTAGGTTTTTTTGTTTCAGAGCTACAGATATCACATGCTTGTGATTAATGTTTCCAGCCCATAGCATGAACTCTCCAGACCCTAACTTGGTGTAAGTTGGGGGTGGGTTGTATGAGGTGTTAATTACTAATGAAAGTGAGAAATGTAGGTCTCTTTGGCTGTTTATGGCTATATCGATCCAAAAGGCAATAAAAAGCAGTACTCAGGGTCACAGCAAAGGTCAGGAAGGATACACACACAATCAATTCTTTTCTGTCCAGCCCAAACAGCTTCACCTGGTTTAATTCTCTAGATTTGCTTCCTATAATGAATGCTTTTCTGTCACCAGTTAGCATTGTGTAATTTGCAAGCACCAAACATTAGTTTTTGAGTAATCAATTTAATATAAATTGTGTAAATTCTTATTATAGTATTATCATTTTATTATTATAGTATTATATCAATATTATATCATTTTAACATTTTAATTTACTGGACAAAAACTAACAACTGTTTACAATGTTGACCTTGAGAGGGTTTTCATATTTAGCATTTAGCTTGTGTGTGAACTTACTTAAAATTTTTAAATCTTAAAAATCACAAAAAAAACACTACTGTTGCATAATCATTGTTAAAGGGCTCAGGTTCCTTTGTTTCTTTAGTAGTTTATATGTTCCGTGAGGCCAAATTATGATGCTTATGTAGCATTATGTATCAACAACGACAATTAATATCATAATTAAGTACATTATCATTATATTGCTCTCCTTATCTCTCTTTGTGCCTTAATTTTTAATACTGTAAATTATAGCTACAGAGTGAATGGGAGTGGCTGTTGCAGCTTAATTGGGGGATAAATGTAAATGTCCTGCATTATGTGACCTCACAATAACCGAATATAAAAGTGTCTGTGGACTGACTACTTTTAATCAAGGCTGCACTGATGAAACACTGTAGTCTAGACAGAAAGCGAAGGATGAGTAAAGCTTAACTGAAAGGCGTGGGCGTCCTCTCTTTTCCACTGAAATGGGTCTAAATGGAGTAGTGGGTGAATGGGACAGGCAGCCAGCTTCAACTGTTTGATTCACATTTCCTGTTCACAGCTTGAGCTGTAGAACTCAAAACCTTAAAGAGATCATATTGCCAAAAAAACACGTTTACACGGTTTTCCCTGGATTTGATCAGCCAAGGCACGTCTGCTGTTTTGCTCATTCATGGCTGAAATAAAAACAGACAGACCCTGCAGTCTAGAGATCTTGTTCTTTGGCGACTACTCGTACTGCAGGTTTAAATCTATCATGTACAGCAAAAGCTTACAGTGTGTACGCTCATATTGTATAAAATTGCTTGGTCTGACTGACATGCTGTGATTTTATTGCTCATGGTGCACACAAACGCATCCCACAGGCAAGTCTGTCGGTGGAAAATTTCCAATTAATTTAATCCAAAAAGCATATACTTTTTTGCCATATACATACATAAACACACACACACATACACACAAACACACACACACACACACACACACACTCACACACATAT
>JBBMFX010579988.1:0-14118 GCA_037832545.1 Rhabdalestes septentrionalis | reverse complement strand
TCGTAGAGTTTCTGCATCGTAGAGTTTCTGCATCGTAGAGTTTCTGCATCGTAGAGTTTCTGCATCGTAGAGTTTCTGCATCGTAGAGTTTCTACACTGTAGAGTTTCTACACTGTAGAGTTTCTACATGGGAGAGTTTCTTTATTTGAGAGGTTCCTGCGGGAGTAGAGCGATGTGTTCGCGGGATGAAGACATTGTTCTCTGGACTCCCGAAAGTTTACATTTTCCCTGAATACCTTTTACAGTTGGATTGTATGTGGGGAACAACATATGTAGCAGGCGACCGAACGTACGCATGAGCCCCGACTGAGTCCGGCATAAACACAGAGCCGACACTAATCTCAGTGTTTCCTGATATTTCTCTCATTCTGACTGTGAATTATTTCTATTGAGCTGCTTAGATATTTTTAATTCAGGTCTGTAGCCGATTTAGAAACGTTGGAGTCGTGCCCACATAATATAACCAATGTTTCATAAATTCCTGTACGGCAACAAATACATTTGGCAACCTTTTTAAAATTTCTAAGCCAAGATATTATAGCATTTAAAATGTGTCCGGTATTTTTGGCCCAACCTTTACTCCACCGGCCTCGCCTGTGGGGTTCAGCGGGCGGGAGCGGGAAGAACCAGAACAGAGGCAGCAGGAGTGGGTGGAAATATTACACATTTTTGTGGGAGCTGGTGGGTGCGGGATGAAAAACCAGAGTCCCACACAGACCACATGCAGACAGGAGAGGGTGCAGTAATTGTGTGGGAGATGGCACCATCCTCAAGGGTCCCACAGGTGCCACTGGCAGTCCTGGGATTTAAAACCACAAGCTTCTGAATGCAGGGGCAGCTCCCTAACAACGAAGCAAGAACTGAACCTTGTAATGTGAAAGTAACCCGGGATCAAACTGGGGTCTCGATCTCCAGGGTTATGATCCAGCTGCTCCAGTCATAATTATTACTATGGCTGGGTACCGAAACCCAGTTCTTACTTGGCCCCGGTTCCTAATTATAAAAGACTGAAGTATCGATAAGCTTTAACGGTAACGGTTCTACTGTTGGTACTGGAGAAACTACAAAAGAGGACAGGAGAGGGCTCCCGCTTATGGAGTGACGATGGTGGACAGAGCCAAACGATCCAAAGTACGGCTACATTTCGATCGTGTGGACTCAGACAACGCTCACTGCAACAAGTGCAACAAGATTTTTGCTTGTGAAGGCGGAAACACGAGAAATGTATTAAAACATCCAACCAAGGGCTCCAAATCAGTGTTAATAATTTAATAAACACACATTCAGTTTCATATAGCCTACAAATAGGCTAAATATTTAGAGTTTTTTGTGCAGTAGCCTAAATAAATATTAAACATTTTAAATAGCTTGTACTGCTATAATGCTGCATTTACAAATAATAATACTAAAGATAAATAATAATAAACTAAGAAATTATAAAGCAGAGCTCACCTAAAAGTTAATTTGTAGTGAGTCCAACTTTTTTTGATTCGGGTTAGAATTAGGGTTAAAGTGTTATTTTTTCTCAATTAGTTTTGAATAAAAAACAAACAAACAATGGAAGTACCCATAAGAGTACCGATAAAAGTATCAATAAAGTACCGAATCGATAAGCGGTATCGATAGAAGTAGTAATACCCATCCCTAATAATGACATGTAATTTCTATTAGTTAAACAGACTTTTTGTGTGTGTGCGCGTGTGTGTGTGCGCGTGTGTGTGTGCGCGTGTGTGTGTGCGCGTGTGTGTGTGCGCGTGTGTGTGTGTGCACGCAGATGAAGCTCCAACTGGACCTCAGAGCTGAGAGAAGTTCTCTGAGGGCGCTCTGGGTGGGCCTGGCCCTGCTCTCCGTGCAGGGGGGGGCTCTGGCCTGGCTCACCTGGTGGGTGTACTCCTGGGACGTTATGGAACCAGTCACCTACTTCATCACCTACTCCACCAGCATGGGGGTCTTCGCCTACTACCTTCTGACCAAACAGGTGGGAGTATCCAATTTCTAAAGAAAACTCCAGTCTATGTAGGTGCTAAGAACAAAATAAATGTTTATCCCAGGTTAGAGGTGAGACGATATCACTTTTCAGGACTGATACTGACACGATACTGCACTCCCGAATATCTGCAAAGAATAATACCAATCCTGTCTTCCTCTCGTTTCTGAAATGGCTCCCTACTTCCTCTAGGAGGCGCTGTGTGTTATAAACTCCAGTTTCTACACCCATACAGTCCCAGTGTGTTTGAGTCTCCAGGGGCTGTGTTAAATCTACGTTTAGACTTTAAAATGTAGATTTAGATTTGAACATTTATATTTAAGATTTAACATTTACATTTAGATTTTAACATTTAGCTTTAAACAGTTAGCTTCAAACGTTTAGATTTAAGATTTAATAGATTTAGCTTTAACATATACATTTAACATTTAACAATTACAGTAAGAATATGTACCAAAATGTAACACAGCTTAAAAAAAAATACATATTTAGCTCTATATTGCGCTAAATTATGAAAAAATGTCACCTCTAATTTTGTGGAGCTGTTTATTGCAAATGTATCAATGAAGGGACGGAGCGCCGCCCTGTTGGTCAGAACATTTGTAGCTCCTCCCTCATTACAGAAGCAGAAACTCAGGACCCAGTTTAGATCCTGATTTCTCCAGAACTCCTCAATAAACTCCCTGCTGAACTCCTGCAGCTCCTCAGGAGGCTGTGTGTGAAGCTGATTAGAATGCAAGCTGGTAAAAATCCTAATGTCTGTGGAAAACTATGTGTAATAGGAACCAGATGGTCTTTCTGCCGGACTTTAAAAAGACTGTTTCCGCAAGTAAAGTTTCTCTACAGTGACGTAAAAACTAAATCGGTCAAAATCATCCAAGCACCAACATGAAAACGAGTTCAGTGGGGAACAGGAAAATATTTAAGAATCCATCCTACGACCAATAGCATGTCTTCCAGAACTTCTTTCTGAGCACAACGTGTCTGTACTAGTGGGGTTTTCACAAAACAACACAACATGCATTACAGGCAAATGACATCATTTTGAAAACACATTTCATTTCATATTTAAAATGACCCTATTCTGAATCCTGTTTGAGTTCATGACCCAGAGACTTAACAGGATATACACACTATAAACACGTGAGTAAGAGTCAAAGTGGACTCAATACTTGTTGGTTTCAACCTTGACTTGGACTCTGACTTGAACTTGATGACTGTGGTCTCGATTGCAGCCCTGGTTAGTTCTATCTATGGACATGGAAGGATGAATGTTTTCATTCTTAACCGCGTCCCTCTGTTCGGCAGGACTACGTTTACCCGGACGCGAAGGACCGGCAGTTCCTGCATTACTTTCACAAGCGAGCAAAACAGCAGCAGTTCAACGTGCAGAAATACAACCGGCTCAGGGACGAGCTGGCTTCGGTGCTGAGCTTTCACAAAAACTTACAACAACACCATTCTGACCCCTTTAGACCGAATTTGTTAATGACATTTTCTTTTTATTCTCGTTTTTTAGGTAGAGGAAGACCTGAGGCGTTTGCGGAACCCAAACGAACTGGGACTGCCGGTGGAACAGATCCCTGAATGATGCAAATGCTACCAAAATATGGACCTGCTGCCCTTTCCTAAACTGTGTGGTTTGATACTCTTGTTTATAGCGTTAACAGAAATCATCTCATGGACTGCTTGTAGAAAACCGCATCGTGTTTTTCATTTCTATTGTTGCATTGAATTAAAACTCTTACCTGCTCACATGTCGTCATTTTGTGGAACACCTTTAAAACCCACCGCACTCATTTGGGTTTCCAAACAACAATGTCAAAATCTGACCCTCAGATTTAACCGTTGCCAGACAGACATACACAATATGGACAAAAGTATTGGGACAAACCTCTTTTTCAGGGTTTGGCCTTCTTACATCCAGTGAAGGAGAATCTTACTGCTCCAGCAGACCAAGACATTCTGGACACCAGGCTTCACCTCTGTGGACCCAGTTTGGGTTCTGAACCTTTTCTGTTCCAGCAGGACTGTGTCCCAGAGCACAAAGTGGCTCCATAAAGACATGCTGGAGGAGTTCAGAGGAGTTCAGACTGGTCCACACGGAGTCCTGACCTCTCAATTGTGATCCAGAACTTCTCGTCCAACATCAGTGTCTGAACTCATAAAAAGCATTTTACTTAAGGAATTAATGATCCACTTATGATCTGTGTAGCTTTGGTCCGGTCAGAGTGCCCATGCTGAACATGTCCAGCACTTCAACTCCTACAGTGAACATCAGACCTGGACCATGGAGTGATGGAAGACGGTGGGCTGGTCTGATGGAGATCCCTGGGTCTGTGTGAGAGTAAGACATGATCCAGGATGATCTATGTGAAGAAGGCGAGGCGGTGGAGGCAGTGTGATGCTCTGGGTGATGTTCTGTTGGAGAACTTTGGGTTCTGCATTCATGTGGATGTTCCTTTAACAACTAAACACTGCAGACCAGGTTCTACCTTCATGGAGATGCTGTTTCTGATGGCAGTTCCTCTTTCAGTGGGAGACCCCCCCCACACACACACACACTGTTCAGGAACCATTTGAGGAACATCAAAAAGAGCTCAAGGTTCCTCCATATCTGATCGACCTTTTTGGGACAAACTGGTCTGATCTATAGAGGAACATCCTCACAAATAACAGAACTTAAATGATCTGCTGGTGCAGAACCAGATATTTTTTAGAGGTTCTATTGGAGTCCAGACCTCGACAGGTCAGAGCTGTTCTGGGGGCATGAGAGGGATATTCAACAGGTGGTTTTAATGTTATGGTTGATTGTGTGTGTGAGAGAGACTGAAAGAGTGTGTATACAGTATAGCAGCTTAAATATTTAATGTCACTTTTCTTGGGGAGGTTAGAATTTACCTCTCAGAAGACATAAAATCCAGAAAAGAATGTGAGAGAAGAATCGCAGTTACTCGAGGAGCACGAGAGGAACCGTCACTCGTCAAGGTAAACGACACTTAATGACAAATTTAAATTAAATTCTCAGTCGGGCTCTGACCCAAACAATCAGTCATCAAATACACATTACAATACAAATGTCTGCACATATAAATTAAACTGCTTAGCGGTTATTACTGAGAAAACAACATTTCACGTTTTGGTGCCAGACAGCTTAAAAAAAAGATGGAGACTCGTGTTTTTGTGCTGTCCTGCTTGGGTCTGAAGAAGAGCCTCTTGGTGAGCATGGAGACGAAGCAGGGCATCTGTTTCTCCATCCTCCTGTTCATGCAGCGCCTGGACACCTTCAGGTTCACGCGGGTCAGGAGCTGGGTGAACTCCAGATCTGAACCCTGCTGCTGCAGCACCTCACACAGGTCCTGGATGTAGCAGGAGCCGGACTGAGGGTCCCGAAAGGAAACGAACCCTGTTCATACAAGAAGTGACAATAAAAGGGATTTTTGATTATGATCAGCTAATACAATTTGTTTTTATATCATTTTTATTCTCATAGGCGGGAGGATCGAAAGCAGCCAATCCGAGAGTGTTATTTATTTCTCCTTGTGCTGATTGGCTGCTGCCTGTGGTGCTATAATCCAGAATTTCCCCTGTGGAGCATCTCGAGTGTCTCCTTTTTTAGTTCTGTTCTTCTTAAAGCCTGTATTTTTATTACTGTAAAAAAACTAATTACATTTTAGCACTGCGGGAGACAGTTCAGTGTAAACAGTCTAAAATATTAAACAGTAAAATTTTTTTTTAAATGAAATGAAAGTGTTTTTGGAGCATGTCTGGGGACTTCACACTGTAAAATGTAGGCCTTTTATTATTAACCCCATCACATGTTCGCATTTTTACACGATAGGCCTGCGCTCTTGGCACGTATGAGGTGGGATAGATGGGGGTTACTGTATGTATGTGAACGTCTGTATCAGTACCATCAAAAGTATCAAACATATATATTTTCTAAATATATTTTAAACCATAGATAAAGAATGTTTATAAACTATGATATATATTAATTATTATCACATATATAATTGGATTCAGAATATACAATCACATATTTCTGTGGATTTGAGAATTTAATGTTATTGTCTGGCTGGTTATCCCAGTTACGTCAGTTCTTAAAACACAAACAGGGAAGTGAAACACTTTTAAGAGGCCTGAAAATTTTGACTCACCCTCAGACACAGAGAAACATGTGAGGAAATCTTCCCCTGCAGGGAACGGACAGACCATGGCAGCTTCTTCTACCAGATCACCAGACGGCTCGCTGTCCCCCTCAGCCATGGGAGTCACGGGGCTCACGCCGCGTTCATGGAGTTCACCGCGACACGCCTGTTTTTACACACCCAGGACAAAGGTCATTTACAATACTGAATGTGTTTAGTCTCACGAAACAGAATATGGAATTCACCTGGAAGATGAAGATCTTGGGTTTTCCTCCCAGGCCTCTGCAGTTCTCTCCTCTGAAGAGACCCGTCAGTTCCTTGATGTCGACCTCATGGTCGTATGTGTAGATGTGACCGTCTCCCCCATGACTCAGGAAAACACACATGAAGCAGTCGGCGTCCGTGTGGTCGGTCCGGGCAGCTGAGGGTGGCGAAGAACATGTGACACATTTCACACAATTTACAGTAAACAGGAAGCAGTTTTCTGAGATGCTGGAACAGAGTAACATTACCTTTTTTTAATTTCTGCAACATCCTTTTCTTCGGTAAATCGTCGTAGACTTTCACTTTGAACCCCAGTTCCTGAAATCTGAAACAGGATGCATCCGGTAGAAAAAGGAAAGGGAGATTTTGATGTTTTTGTATTTTGTTTGTTAGTTTGTTAGTGGAAGCCGGATTGTAAAATAACACAAAGACGGTTGACCAACAATTTTCTTTAAATTATGGTTTAGGGCAGCGTTTCTCAAACTATGGGACTGGTGCCGGTCTGTGGGAAGTTTCCTGCCGGTCCGCGGAGCCTCGCTTGTGCACCAATCAAAATTCAGTCAGATCCAGCTCTGATTTCAGCGCTGCAGTCAATGCGTGACCCGCCCCCTCAAATTCACGCCCCGCCCCATCAACTTCACGCCCCGCCCCATCAAATTCACGCCCCACTCTTTGTTTCAGCGTTCTAGAATGTTCAGGGTTCCCGCGTTTGTGTCACTCACTCCAAACTTTTCAGGAACACACACTCACGTTACGAGAGCTATCGGAAAATCATGGCGTGTTCAAAGCTAGTGAGTCTGGATTCTTTCTCTCGGAAGCATCCATCAAATGATGCCCTTCCACACCACGGATCTGTGCGAGATGCTTCTTCTGAACTGACAGCCACGAAAACAGAAACAGGCTGAACTCAGAACACTCGCTCCGAGGGGTTGTGTCAGCGGGTCTTCCTCGTTTCGACCAATTAGTGGCGAGAAAGCAGGAACACCCATCACATTAAAATGTTGATTTAAATTTTTGGTGCCAAATAACCCCTGTGTGTGACCTGTAATTTAATTTAGGTTCAAAGTCAATCTGCATGTTTAGCACCATTTGGCAGTGTTTAAAAGATTAGTTTAAAAAAACATGTTTTTGTTGTTTTTATACCCCATAAAACAACAACAGCAGCCTAATTAGTATATATCTGTACATTTACTTGGCAATAACATTTTCACATTTAACCAAAGCACTCCTGTTAGGTCATGTTTGATATTGTTTTTACATAGGCATAAGACCTAATAATATTACTACGAAAAGTAATAATAACAGTAGTGGTCGTGGTTTATGCAGGGCCGTGCAGCCCCAAAGCCAGACAAGACTGGTCCCCAGGACAAATAAGAAACACTGGTTTAGGGGACGCAGTAGTGCAGTGGGATCTCAAGCAGGACGACAAGTTGTGTTTTATTACCTACACAATTTCAATTTCAAAGAAATTCCAGAATGTGCTCAAACGTTCCTACACATCTTTAGTTTCCACATGCCTGCTGTCCGAACGCTCCCAGCCAGCAGAGGGAGCTGCAGGGAACATAATCAGTCGTTACTACTGCTCACATTTGCGTTTCCTATTTAAGGCGAGGTAAGGCAGCGTTCTTCGCTGAGTCATTTGATAAAGCCAGAGACGAACGATCTCGAGTTTCTCAAATCAGTCGGTCTGAGTGTGAGCAGTTCTGCCGGACCTCGAAGTGCCGGAATAAAAAAAGAACAATAACCGAAACAAACACGCCCTGTTTTCCGCAGGGGGTCACGCGGCCGACTCAGGCTGGCCTTTTTTGAGGAAAGATATATTTTTTATTTTCCCTTCTGCCAGTTTTATGGATATGCCTCAGTCTCCGCGGCCGATCTGGGTCCAGCAGCCCTGTTTGAAACTGTTTTGCTGGCTTTGACACACACACTGTGACAAAAACACACTAATAAAAATGAACAAACTATTCTCACAACCACCATTTAGGAGAAAAGAGCTCATTAGTTGATCCGAGGCAGCTGTGATAAAAGATGTAAATATTTACTGTTGAGTCCCTGTTGTGCCTTTATGATTCCACGTATTGCTCTTAAATCTGGTTGTTAACTTTTAGTGGGTTAAAAGAAGTGACGGTTAGCACTGACCCAGAATATCAGTTTTATGATCTATCATACCATTGCTGAACACAGAGCGACTTTCGGTTTATCAGGAGTTTATCAGCTGTTTACACCGTCAGACCTGCTGCAGGTGAAATGAAAGTCTCTGTATAGAAAAAGAGAGAAACTACGGCCAGAACACACACAGTCACTTCACACCTGTTATCAGAATTAAATCTAGATCAAATCTAGATTCCACGGTGGCAAAGAGAGCTTAACGTGCTGCAACTTCAGGAAACACATGCAAATACAGAAAAATTCAAATTCTCACAACACAACCAAACACAGAAACGTGCACGGACGCGCTGCAAATAGCAGGGACCACGGAAAAGTTTCAGGTGTATGAAAACTTTTGTTGAATCTTGAATCTTTGGTGAAAGAATCCACTCCACTTAATGGCTGGAGAACACACACCACTGGAAATCCACTTCCAAAAGGCACAAAGCCCAAACTCAAGTGAGTTTTGCATAATAGGTCCCCTTTAAAAACAGGGATGTTTGGTGCTGTTTTTGATTTAGGAATAATTCTGCAATTTTTAACTGAAGGTGTAGTTTAAAAGACCTTGTTTCACTGAGATTCTTCACTCTTACACCAGTGAGCGTTTAGGAAGAAGCAGATGTTCCTTCACCGGAGCGAACAGGGAGCCCAGACAGGTGATTAGGCGAAACAGGAGGGAAGGGGCGGAGCCGGAAGACCAAACGCAAATCGCTTGGAAGAAGGAGACAATGAAAGGGCGAGACAGAAAAAAGCGAAAATGAGTCAAACAAAACAGGGCGAAATGTTACAAACCTCATCTGCTGCCCTGGAGTTCATACCTTTCAGTGAGTTTTGCTCTGTCTGCAGCCGTTCCCTGGCGTTCCTTCTGTTTTCCCCCGGAGAACTTCTCCTGGTTGAAGATCAGGGCCAACCCTCGCCGCTTGTGCTGCATCTCATACTCTCCAGCTACGGAAACACATCAAATTATTCCAGAAACTTTAGTTTTAGAGAGGACTGAGAGAGAGATTCCTCTGGAGCGTCCACTGACTGCGGTAAAGAGAATAAAAAATCTAGAGTCGAACACAGTGAAAAAAAATGGTGATGTTGTTGTTAATAATTAAAAATAATAATAAGAAGAAGAAGAAGAAGAAGAAGAAGGATGATGATGATGATTATGATGATGATATCAACAACACCAACAACAACTACAACAACAATAATAGTAATAAAAGCAATAATGAAATAATTTTATAACACTTATTACAGCTATCATAATTTAGATTGATCAAACGTAACCACTGAGGAGAAGGCACATCTCCAGTTAATCAAATTAGTAGTAGTATGTAAAGGAACTTAAACATTAACTCTAAGATAATCAATATATTCACTTATATTCTAAGGCAAATTAGAATACTCCGTTTGTGATTTCTCTAAATACCATAAGAACGTGATTCTGACTAATTAATCCAGGATGTGACGCCAGGCCGGAGGCAGCAGGGCACAGTGACATGATTAAAGCAAGTTTGAATTAAACCTTGGAAATCCTATTTCTGGGCTAAAGGTGTTTCAGATGAGGAGATCTGTTCAGACCGGAAGTCTCTTGATCAGGGCCGCTGTCACGGAGCCTCACTGTGAAAAACACAAAATAGTTTCTGGCTCTGAATTCTGGATTCTGGCCATTTTTGATAAGTTCTTTCAGACTATAAGACCTTTGCAAAGTTTATTTAGAGAGAACTTCCAATTTTAGTACGAATAACTCTCTCCTTAAGAAGAAAATAAAATCTTTGAACTGAACAACAGCAACAACAACAACAACAAAGTAATAATGATGATATTTTACTACTAATACTACTACTAGTAATGATAATAATAGATAACAATACTACTACTACTACTACTACTACTACTAATAATAATAATAATAACAATAATAATAATAATAATAATAATAATAATAATAATAATAATAATAATAATAATAATAATAATAATAATAATAATAACGATAATAATAATCATTTAAAAAATAATAATAATAGTAAAAGAAGATCAGAAAAGAGACATGGAGTAAAAACACAGGGCTGGAAATTACCTGATGCTTCCTCGATCCCCTCCATTGTGTTCAGAGAGACAGGAGTGAACTCTGGTCTGACCAAGGAGCCCCAAGGAGAGGAACCAGTCAGTCCAGCTCCTCCACACACACACAGTCATTCCCTGGAAAGGGCTGCTGGTGTGTCATAAACCCGTCAGTATTTTCTCTCTCAGTCCAGAGACGTGAGCAGGTAGCCTGGAGGCTAAATATCCTCCAAGTGTGTGCGTGTGTGTATGTGTGTGTGTATGTGTGATGAACTAATGCCAGTCCAGAGTGCATGATATGAATTATGACTTCCTGATTACAGTTATTGCTCTTAAAGCTGATGACTGATGTTCAGTGCAATAAAATTATTGGCAGGCAGTGACCTAGAATATCTATATTCTGTAAAGATTTCAGTCTATCACTGAACACAGAACTACTCCCTTAAACCTGCTGCCGCGACACAGACGTGAAAGGAAGGAAAATAAAAACCAGATCACAGCTGCTCACTACATGCATATTAAGTATCAGGATTAAATCTGGACCGCTCTGATCCACAAATCCACATGAAACATGCAGGTGTGAACAAGACACATAAACCAGATTTTAATCTGAATCCCTCAAAACCACCCAGGAGCTTCTGAGACACATCCGGCCACGCCCACCACCCAAAACCCCTCCCAGTGTGGTCACACTTTGTTTTGTGTGTGTTTGTTTTGTGTTTTTGTAGTAGTTTAAAGGGTCCGCTCATTAATAATCGATGTTTATGATTACATAATGCCGAGTACTAACAGTAGTAACAAAAATTCCTTCTTACTTCGTGCGCAGGTTTCCTGAATGAGGTTAAATGAATGAGAGAAATTCAAAATCCAGTTGTGTCTAGGTCTGAGAACCAGCCTTTCATGGTAATGAAATATGCAGTTCCTCTGTTGATGTACCGGCTTAAATTGACTTGAATTGAATATACCAGTACCCAGCTGATGACACAGCTCAAATAAACAAACATCACTTGCCTCTTTTGGTGATACAGTACCGTAGTTTTAATTACAGTTTAGAATAAAAATGACACAGGTCTCAAGACATCATTTCTACTTCATTTAATATACATTTATTTACCAAAATTTGAAAAAGGAAAGCACCAGTTTATATTCAGTCTAGTGTGATTGTGAAATTGAAACACTTTGGTAAATATTTCTTCAAATATTTATTGATTAGAACACCTGAGGGACGATTAAAGTCTTGGAGCAGCGGTTCTGACTGTCTACTGTTGCTTGGGTCTGAAGAAGAGCTTCTTGGTGAGCGTGGAGGTGAAGCAGGGCATCTGCTTCTTGCTGAGGAGAGTACGTCTGGACACCTTCAGGTTCACGAGGGTGAGGAGCTCAGTAAACTCCAGGACTGACCCCAGCTGTTGGAGAGTCTCACACAGGTCCTGGATGTACATGGAGCCGAGGGTAACGCTTCGGTAGGCAGTGAACCCTGTTCATTAACGAGAGAATGTTAAAATTAAAATGAGCTGTGACAGAAAAAGATGAAGAGAGGCCCAGAAACAAGAAATAAACAGAACAGACAGGGCCAGTCAGAATTATAGAAGTAACCAGTTTATTCAGTAGCTTTACAATTTATTCAGACACAATGCTGCCCCCCCCCCCTGCTCTTTTTTAAATGATCTTTTTCTAGTGTATGAAACTTGTGTTCCCTCTTCGTTAATCCTACTTAACCCCTCATTAATGACTTCCATTATATTCACCTGTCTTTTGTTCCATCATTCTTTTAGCCATATCTATTATGTCTATCTACCCTCATTTTACCTTTCACTTTGTTTCTCTCCAGTACAATTCTAATGCTTCTCCTTTGTATTATTGCTGTGTTTGATGATTTTGCCTCCTTGCTAGTTCTGGTTGTCAGTTATTTACTAGAATGTGGCCCCATGTGTTAAAAGTTGATGGAGTCTGATTCTCACTGGTCCCAATGGTCTGGTTATGGGAGCTGAAACCATTATTACCCACTTTTCCCTTTTTCTTTCCTGTATGAATGCCGAGACGTAGAGTTCTGTGTGCTCTTGTGGCTGCATGGGGAGATTAATTTCTGATTAATGTCCATGTATTTGAAAATAATGCTATTAAAGTCCCTGTTGGAGTAATGGTCAGGTGTCCCAATACTTTTGACCATTTAGTGTATAGCTGTTTTAAAAATCATTTGTTTAAAATCAGTAAATTTACACCTCCTTCTTTTTACTGTGACTCGGGAACAACGAGTCGTCTCGCACGAGTGATTGGTTCAGTCGCGCATTTGCGCTACATCCTATAGTTTCTGTTGGAATTTTTTTGTCTCAAACCCGAAGACTTGAGAGATGAACTAATCGATAAACGAACGACGCAAATCCAAAAACTTGTCAGATAAGAGGCGAGGTGAGCCAATCATAGACTAAAATAAGGTAAACAATGAATGAAACTTTTCTGTTCCTTATAGCCTTATAGTTTTGTCTTGATCAGCGTTTGTGTGAGCAGTAGACGTGTTAGGGATGTGACACGTAACATTTTCATTATATTTTGCTAAAATGAACAAAATTAACGAGATGACTCGAAAAAAGATTTGTTCATTTTGCTGATCCGAGTCGATAAAAATGATCCGAACTTCCCATCACTAGGCATGGCTTCATCTACCGTTCACACACAATCATGGGCACTTTTATCAGAAACACCTCTAATATTTACATCCGCTCCTTTCAGACCGAAGTATTTCTCCCGTTCTTACATTTCAATGAAAATATTTTTGCTTCTGTTATTGTCTCAGACAAAATACTCATTACTTTCCAATTCTGTATATTTTAGTTCCTTTTTCTAGGTTTAAAATTTTTTTTTTTATTGTTTTGTAGAAATACTTTGGTAGATTTACAGCTGCATCAGGCGTTATCTGTGAAAAACATCCCAGAAACTGAAATTCAAGTCTTTCCCTCACTCACCCTCAGTAACACAGTAACACATGAGGAAATCCGCCCCCGCTGGCAGTGTGTAGATCGTGGCGGGATCCTCTTCCACCTCCTCCACCTGCGGTCCAGACCCTCCACTCATCGGAGTCACAGCGTCATCGCCGACCTCGCCCCGACACGCCTGCAGGGACCATAAACGCAGTGAGATCAATTCAAATCCTGTTTGAACTTTTTCCAACAAGATATCAGACTCCTCAACAGTGTTTATGATCCATAAACACAGTTTGTGTGTTTTCATAGACTCATTGTAAATAAACAAGAGAGCACTGAAGAAATCTTTCTCAGGTTTGACCTTTTATAGCTGCACTACTGAACTGAACAGC
This sequence comes from Rhabdalestes septentrionalis, assembly GCA_037832545.1. NCBI lineage: Eukaryota > Metazoa > Chordata > Actinopteri > Characiformes > Alestidae > Rhabdalestes > Rhabdalestes septentrionalis. The sequence continues at coordinate 203 of JBBMFX010579988.1, read as the reverse complement.
TTTACCTTCGTTTATAAGAACTGCTGACAATATTTCCAAAATAACAACATTGTTCTTTAAAGCCTCATTTTAAAGGAAATGAACAAAACATCAGAATAAAAGAAATGATGCAGCATTTATAGAACTGGAATAATTCAAAGAAAACAAATCTCTCCTTCTCTCTTAAACTAAAGGGCAATAATGAGCTCTGAGGAACTTCTAGT
>JBBMFX010579980.1:0-14118 GCA_037832545.1 Rhabdalestes septentrionalis | reverse complement strand
GTGTGTGTGTGTGTGTGTGTGTGTGTGTGTGTGTGTGTGTGTGTGTGTGTGTGTGTGTGTGTGGGTGTGGGTGTGGGTGTGGGTGTGGGTGTGGGTGTGGGTGTTTGGGGCCGGGGTGGGACACATAACCAGTGATGATGATTGGTGTATCTGTACATGTGGTGTAACTGAGAATGCGATGATGGGCTTAGATTTAGTAAATTTCCATGGTTTGCCAATCAGGCAGTAGGTGGTTCTACACGGGGGCCAGGCCCCCTCATGGCCCCCCTGTTCTGAACAGCCAAATATTTAGAAGAACGAAGAACGAAACTAACACTATGTGTGTTCTACACGGACTACTTAAAGCGCTACACGCGCGCTGACACACACGCACTGACACACACGCGCTGACACACTCACGCAGTCAGAGTGTAGTAAAATTGATTATAGTTGTGAGCACTGAGCACACAAAAACCACTTTTGTTATATTTAATTGTGACCAAAACTATTTTTATGAGGATAATTCCTTAGTTTCAGGTGACTAATGCCACCTCATTTGGTTCTGTACTCCACTCTGCTCCAATTCAATACTTTAACCCCCTGGATTCTGAAGGTAAACTGAGGGATTCTGGTGATTGTGGCATGCCCTTATATTTGTGTAACAAACTTAAGGTAGTTGGGTTCCAAAGTGTTTCATATTTTTTGTCTTCAGCACAAACTTAGCTACAATAATATTGCAGGAATAAATTGGTCCAAATAATGCGTGAACAGAAAATTTACTGTGGCACTTTAAGCCCACACTTGCTGCAAATTTCATTAAAAGTTTAATAAGCCATTATCTTGTCTTAAATTGTAGTTACCTTAAACACCTTAAGCTGTAAGATAATGTAACAGACTTTATTTCATGCTGTTATGTTGCATTAATTCTGAATGTACTTGTGCTCATTATGTATGTGTGTGTAATGCATTTTCCCCTTGGGGCTTGCCATAAATGAGCAGCGGCATGCACACTTGTCATGCTGAAGTGTGAGGGGAATTTTGGGGAGAGTTCTCTCTGAAGAGGTGGTTCAAAATATAGAAGTTGAGATTCAGTTCAGACACTCCCGTTTTATTGTTTTCTTATTTTTAAGTGTTTAGGCAAAGCCTGCACAAACGCTCTGTCAAAATAATAATGGTTATTTAAGAGTGACTGCATGTTGTACGGTTTACGTCCAGTATATGCATGATCTTATTAGTCGACTAATTGCAAAAATAATCGGTGACTAGTCAGCTATGAAAATGATCGTTTGTGGCAGCCCTATTTTGCTTTAAGCAAAACTCATTGATTACCTGTAATGACAAGATATATCTCAAACGTTATTTCAGTCCCACATATATACACCACACCAGCTTTCTTTTTCTTGCGATGTCCAGCAATGGCAACTGCTTGTGCGGCAATGCAGATACCCAATTTAAATATAATTGACTGACAGTTGTTACCACCTTAACTTACCATAGATATCACTCTTCATCTACGTATGAGTGGATTGCCTGAGGCTGAATAAGACCGAAGTTGGCTTTCCACTGCTGGGTACCAGATTGACTTAACTACTTGCATTCTTTGATTTGGGTTAGGCGAGTCTGCTACCTAGTACCTGGTTCCAGTTCTGTTTTGTACTGTCATGGTTCCAGGAAAGCTGAGGGCCGCATAATATATCATAAATTTACTGTCATCGCAATATCAACACACGCGATATACATATCGCGAAAGCCTGACTGAACTTCTATAAATGGTGGCCGGGTAGTGGAAGGTGGTCGCAGGGTGCGAACTAGGGGGGAGCATTGGCAGCTATAGCTCCCCTAGTGGTGACATGAGCTCCCCCGGATACATGATGTGAGAAATTTTGGGGGAACTCTAAAATATAGGAATGACCAAATAAATGCCATTTTGGCCATGGGTTTTCTCACAGGTGTAGAATAAGTAAAGTAAAATTATATTTATAGCTTATTACTCATGAAAACTGTAGCTTGCTTGCACTCTCATGGGAGCGCTGCCTGCAGCCCCGCCCACTGCCCCCTCCCCACTCACACGAGCTCCTTTAGTCAACAGTACATGTTCACCAGGCAATGCTGACATATTGAATAAGGAGAGCAACAACGCACGTCTGGCTATTTCTTTAAAAAGAAGGCTAAAAAGCTTAACAAAAAGGCCAACCATCTGCTGGTGGTAGCACATCGTACGCAGGGATTGTTGCTACCCAACCGAGAGAGGCAGAAGTGTATTTTTCAATAATTATCGCTATAATTCTTATTTTTCTGTTTTATCGCGTGTGTTTGTATCTGTGTAAAGACCCATAGGCTACAGCCCATGTAGAATAATGTAATTTTTTTAATTTAGAAGCCTAATTTTTTATTTTGCTTGTGGAGTCACTATTTTTAATAAGAAAAACATTGAAAATAATGTATTTTGTTTCCAAAACTGCGAGTTATATATTTTTTTATGAGAACAAAGTAACTGTTAGTTTTAGGCAATATGTGCTGTAATTTCAGTTGTTCAAAATTGATAATCATAGATAGTAGATCGTTTGTTTCCTTCAATTATTTTAAAATTAATGCACCCTTCATTCGATAATCTCTCACTTGTAATATGTGAGCATATTTACTGTGCAAAACTTGTCAGTGAACTATGAGGACAAAACATAAATAAGTTAAATAATCGTTCATTAATCGCAATCAAGTTAAAATGTTCAATTAATCGAGATTTTGATTTTAAGCCAAATTGCGCAGCCCTACAAATGAGTATGTACCAAAATGTATGAAAACACTGCAGACTACTGATTGGTCACAGAGAGTCAGAGAGGATATTCTTAAACATCCTGCACCTTTTAAAATTAGTACCCCTCAATTTTGCTAATTTTTTTGGCCAACCTTCAGTTTTACTCAAGAAAAGGATTTTCTCTAGTTTATTAAAAATGAATTTGAATTTAAACACTTAATTTCAAATATGAACATGTGGACTCCTCAAGTAATTATTGCTTATTACTCTAGTTAAGTACTGTAATGAGAGTAGATATAAGTAATTTTTCCATATCCAAGGAAAATTAGGTTGTCAAGATTTCTAGCTGTTTTTCCCAGCTCTAGATCCTCATGGTCATTGGAGAGAACCATACATCAGTGCGTGTCGTGCCAGGATACAGTGGCTTTGTACAGACTCAGCCTGAAGGTGGCACTAGAGGCACTTAACTCAGACAGGGAAAGAAGTGAGATAAAAGAGGTAAGATCTAATCTGCTGTAACAAATTGTGTGCTTTCCCTTTGTTTTACTTTTAACACACATTTTTATACTTGTTTGTGCTCCATTACTTTTAAAACAAATTTAGATATATGTTTGTTGAATGATTAATAAAGAGTTTTATATGTATTACTTTTTCTACAGTCATTGTGCTTGGTATGCATCTGTCATAATTGTATTATCATAACATATGGCTTATTTTAAGAAAAAAAAAGTTGGCTTCTACCTAAAGTACCACTTAAAGAAAAATGTGTATACTAATACTTTACTACTAATTTTGGTTTGGTTTATTATTAAAAGTTTGTGTGTGTGTGTTTCTGTGTTTCTTCTTCTATAGTTATTGTGTCTGATATGTGCCAGCCATAATGGCATTAGTGAAGCAGAAGTGTTGGAGATGTTTCCAGAGCTGACTTTCCCTGCTCTCTCCTCTGTGCTCTTCAGTCTATTCAGGCTACTTATCATCACCTTTGGTTGTGGACTCATACGCTTCCAGCATCTGCAGGTCCTGTGTCTTTTTTTTGCATATGTGTTTTTTTTTCATCCCATGTTTTTTTTCTCTACAAATAATATTAATGCAGTAAATAATGGTTTTATATATGTGACTATGTGTACTAAACAATATTCCTATAGAACCATATTACCTATAGTTACCATAAAATATGTTGTTTTGCTTAGTCAGCACTTCATTAAATTAAAGCTAAAATGTATAACTGTATTACTATAATGTCACAAAATGAGAGGGTTGTTACCTTAATATTAGATTACTTGTGATTTTTGCCATTCACTGTCTGCTATCAGTTCCTTATGTTGTCATGGAGAGGAACCGGGTAATAGAGCTTACTGATGCTGGTGGAACACTGGACTTGGTCTTAGAAAACGAACTGACAATCATAACATTTATTTCTTGACAGGATAATTTAGCAACAATAGGGATACTTACATAACTGGAGAAGATGGCATAGCACCACTGTGTATTAAGTCTGATTCCAGCGATTGCATACACTTTGTATATTAGTCTTTACAATGCCAAATTTAGATTAACTTTAAAGTATAATTAGAAATGTGACATGAAGGGTCTGGCTAAAATCTTCGTGCTTCAATTGTAGGATGCGCTGCCACAATTTATTGCTGAAGATCAGAATGGATGTGTGCAGAGAAAGCTTTTGATGGGGTCAAGTGGCAATATTTATTTGCAGTCCTTCTCTGTATCTGTGTATTTTCCATTAAATACTTTTTGCCATTGCTATTGTGCCACTGTCACTCAGAAAATCATCTGTTTTCAACATATTATCTGCAACTGCAATGAGTATAAAGATTCACTCTATGCAGGTGATCTCTTTTTATATGTGACAGATCCATCTCTTTCAGTTCATGTTATTCATCACATTCTGATTGATTCCAGTTTTTTTCTTGTTACAAACTTAACCTGCATAAGAGTGTATGTTTTCAGAACACTAAATTGTCTCAACCCATGGATACTTTCCCTTTCAAATTAGCCAAACTGGATTTAAATATTTTGGCATCTGCATTGCGCATTTGTTTTCGGATCTATTTTCAGTCGATTTTATTAGTTTCAAAGGTCAAATCTGACAGTAAACTGTGGAATGGTCTCCCCCTTTCTATGATAGTTAAGATCAATGTGGTCAAAATAAATATTTTGCCAAAATTTCTGTTTCTATTTCAAGCTATCCCCCTTTTTGGCCAATTAATTTTTTGCTTCTGTTGACAACTTTATAACTTATTTTTTATGGAGAGGCAAATCTCCCAGAATCCACAAAATTATTTTTCAGTGGTACATATTCAGCTGTGGCTTGGCTTTACCTAATTTTCAATTCTATTACTGGGCTGCGCATATTCAAAATCTCTAGTAGCCCTTTGTGCCAAGTATATAATAAATCCTTTTGTGTTGATCTCTCAAGATTTAATCTCAGCTTAGACGTCGCTTTAAGTTTAGCTCTGGTTCATTTAATTTCCCAATAAAAATGATATTTCCCCATTTACTTTAGTTTATAGCATGATAAAGTGTTACATCTCTTATGGATCTATTTGTGGATGGGGTGATTGATTTTTTTTCTAACCTCTCCTCTACTAATCTACCCATGTCCCACATGTTTCGCTACATTCAAATCCGTATTTTGTCTTCAAACCATTCTAAGGTTTTTCTCCCCTTTCTCCAAACAGGCCTGGGAAGAGTTGCTTTGAACTAGTCCTTATGCTAAAGGAGTGATTTAAAATTATGCAACTTTATTTTATCCTTGAACACCCACCCACTCAACAAAATTTAATGTGGGAAGCTTCTGTTGATGATATAAGAATTACCACTTCCTGTGCACACCTTGGATTGATACCATTTAAAATCTTACAGGGGATTTATCTATCTAAAACACATCTTTCCAAGTATCTGATGAGTGGCATAAGTCTCATAGCTCTCCATGTCACCTGACATGTTTTGCATACTTTTTGAGATCAGGTCTAAAATATGCAGTTTGATAAAATATCCACTGATAACAATCTTTGGGGTTACTGATGGATCAAGTCTGCTCACATCTGTGCAGCATCATTGCACAATTCTTTCTTGCTGGAAATCCACCGGGGCTTCTGCTATTTCACAGTGGCTTAGTGAAACCACTTTTTGTTTCACATTAAGAAGCTCTGTTTATTTCTTATTTTACTGAGCTATCAGTGACCCCTGATTAATGACTTCCATTTCTCCCTTAATTTGGATGCTACATTTGTCACATTTTGTATCAAAGGTTTATATTGCTGTGCCTCGGTTGGACAGTCAGTGTGCAGTGGGATTGGGCTTGGTCGTGTTTCTTTTTCTTTTTCTTTTTTTCCAATGTGTTTTTGTTTTGTTTTTTCACTCTCTCATTAAGGTAAAAAAGTGTAAATGTGTTTTTTGGCATACATGAATTTGTTAAATAATCAAAATTGCAATGAGAGTGCACATAAATGTCAGACCCAGAGGATTGCACTGACCAGCTTCCCATAGTTCTATTTTTTTCACAGGTTAACAACAATTCATGGGCCCGATTCTGATGCTCACATGTCCGGTAGGGCATTAACACAAAAGTCGGCAAGTCGACTATAGAGGCCCCTGAAAGAACTCAACTAGTTTTTTTTTTTTTATCTCTCTCTCTGCCCTCGCTTGTGGACATAGTGGCTGATGCTGACACATGTTCCTTGGTTTAACCAATTACTTTAGCCCCTTCATAGAAGGGTCAGAACTGTTGGTATGTAGATTGGAATCTAAACATGAGACCACAACAATACAAGAGAGGCAGCAGCAGAGAACACAGGCACACATCAAACAAACAGCACGGAGACCTGCACAACCTGCAAGTCAGAGTTAAAGTACAGTAACAGAACCAGCGTTCTGCACAGAGACCTGCACCACCTGCAAGTCAGAGTTAAAGTACAGTACCGGTGTTCTGCACAGTGACTGAAATAGTGCTGCTAGCTAACATGCTAACGCTAGTACTTAAGAGAGTCGTCCGGTCCAGAGGACACTGAGTAGCGCCGCGGCTTTAACTGTTCCTACTTTCTGTTGTGCTTAAATTTACCAGAACAGTCAAGGGATCAGCCTCTCTTTTGTTTAGTTTAATTGTCAAGTTGACTGTCAATGTTGGACACCTGTGTTCTTCCCATGCGTGTGTGTGATGTCATCACAACTAGTTGACTCAACTTCAACTACATTGATGGATTAGTCTAATTAATGCCCTAATGTCTGTTGTAGGTGTTTTGACACCACACAGGGATTAGTGTTGGCATTTGGCTTGCAGCTACATATGCAGCAAGCTGTGAAGCACAATGTGTTTTCAGACCTTGTCATTTTTTTTACATTCAATGTCTCTGCTCGACCCTATCCAGCTGAATACACTTGAGATGATATCCTTGGATCTAATCCCGTATATTGCCTACATCATCAATGACTCCTTAACAACTGGCCATGTCCCATCTGCTTTCAAGTCAGCATTGGTCACACCGTTTCTGAAGAAACACACACTGGACTTCTGAGAAATAAACATGCTTTTAACCTACTCAATATCTTTCTCAAAGTAGGCTTCAGGACCCTCACTGTTCCAGGTTCACGACTGCGCACTCTACTGAAACGGCAGTACTAGCCATCTCCAAAGAACTTTCTCCAGCTAGATCAGCTGACCTTTCTTCTACTCTGATTTTTCTTGACCTTTCTGCAGCCTTCTTGACCGTTCGGCAGTTAACCATCAGTTCCTGCTGGCCAACTCTTTCTAGCCTTGGGATATCAGGCACAGCCTGGGAATTGTTTTCTACCTACTAGGGAGCATGGCATGGCTCCCAGTCTGCCCCATGAAGATTGTCTGATGGAGTTCTACAGGGCTTGGTCCTTGGACTGCTTCTCCTTTCTCTATACAATGTAATAGCCTCACATGGCTTTTCCTACTGGGCTGCTGAACTTTCAACTGGCTGGAACTGAAGGTAAAGAGACCATTTCAACGGATTCCGAATGTAGCTGTGAGGTTAGTCTTAAATGTTCCTAAATTCTCACATACCATGCCTCTACTACAGAACCTTCACTGTCTCCCTGTGGCCACTAGCATTAAGTTCAAAACACTTACCTTAACCGTTCAAGGCCAAGAATGGACTTGCGCTTCCTTACTTCAGCACTGATCAAGCAACGTGTCACTTTTCATTCTCTCAGAGCTTCAAGCATTGCTTGTCCGTTGCTCAGTGGAAGACGTATCAACATTCTTTTCAGTCTTGGCCCCCCAGTGGTGAATGAACTCCCTCTTGCAATCAGATCTGCAGAGTCCCTCGCTGTCTTCAAGCATCTTCTGAAGACCCACCTCTTCGAGGAGCACCTTGGTGACCAACCAGTCTTCTCGCTTCTATCTTATACATATATTTCTATGTATTAAAAATTAAACACTCAGTCACTTACACTCTTAGCTGTTTTTCTTTACATGTGTATTAACCTTTTGAGTTTGGTTTTTTTGACCTGGTTTGTTAAGGTGTGTACCTTAGCTAGGAGTAACTTGGTTAAAAGCAGATGTTGATTTCTATAGCTTTACACGTATAAGGGACACATGTGGACTCCGGGGTTAAAGCATCTGCTAAATGCCATAAATGTAAACAAGTTATAAATGTATAGTTTAAATCATACAATTTAGAGTACACACTGATTTCTGACATCTCAATACGCTGGATGTATTCAATTTCATCAACATCACCTAATACTGTGGCACTGATTATATAAAATAGGTTTTACAAGATTATAAAAAATATTGATAAAAGGAGAAGTTAGAAAATGCATAGGCTAACACATTCACACACAGAATCACAATGTTTTAGGTAATATATTAGGTTTTTTTTAAACAAATAAAAGCAGATAAAGAACCTAATGAATAATTAGTCACTGTTAAAATCTGTCAGATTATTTATTTATTTATTTAGCACCGTTGAGAAAAAAACATATCTTTATACTCTTTTTAACTTGGCAACACTTCCAGTTTAATGAGGTTTATGTCTAATCATAGTACACTGAGTAGCAGACGTGTGTGTGTGTGTGTGTGTGTGTGTATATGTGTGGATGATTGTAAGGATGATGCTGAAAAGCTGAGTCTGGTCTTTGTATTTAGGTTCACATCCTATCCCTTATATCAGAAATAAACTCTAATGGAACATTTTTTTTCACTGTGTCAAATACTTATTCTGTTTCTTTGTTTATGGTTAGGTAACATTTTGGCATATATGATTATGGATCTGATTTTGCTTTGTGTGAATTGTGTTTTTGCATGAATCTGTACTTCTGCAGGCATGTGAGGCTGTAATGCAGGAGCTCCTTGATGGAGGAAGATGTTGTGCGTTGTACAGAGAGAAACTCATTCACTATTTCAGTCAGCAGCTCAGGTGAGAGCTTCATTTGCACACCGCTCCTTTTACTGCTCTCTGAATGTAATAGAGCAGGGTTGTCAAACTCCAGTTCTGGAGGGCTCCAGTTCAACACATTTTGATGGTTCTTTTCCTCATATACACATACACTATATGTGATAAATATCTGGTGTAGTGAATCATATGTTTCTGTGCTGGACATAGACCGAAGTTTGACACTTCTGTAATGGACCAACTTTCTCTCTCTTTCTAATACACACACAGAGCCCCCTCTACAATTATTGACTGTGTATAAATTAAAATAATTTTTTTTTATTGCACTAGCATTTTCTTACACCCCAAAAAATGGAAAAATCGAACCTTTAAATTAGGGATGTCCCGATCAGGTTTTTTTTGCCTTCGAGTCTGAGTCATTTGATTCTGATTATCTGCCGATACCGAGTCCCGATCCGATACTTCTATATACTATACTAAGGCGAATGGCAGGTCACTCACTGCGATCGTTTGTGTTGTCTTGGCTGTGATGTCCTGCGCCTTCGTGCCGTCACAACGCATTTTTTCTCTCCTCTTCAAACTCTCCTGCAGATTGAGCTGACTCGTCTACTAGTCAAGACCGCCTAAACCAAGACCAAGACAATACCAAGACCAGAGGGTATCGAGACCAAGACGAGACCAAGACAGATCGAGTCAAGACAAAGACAAAGTTGAAACGAGACCGAGACCGAAAAAAAAGACTTTCTTAACTTTTGTGTTGAGGACTGACATGATGTTACTGACTAGTCCTAAAGTCATCTGACTAAACAGCTAACACCTCCAACAACTGTTTAAAGAATGGGAAAAATGTAACTGATTTCAGCAATACTTTATAAATAGATAAAATTGTAACATCAAACTGAAGATTATAAACTTGAAATTGCATCATGTCCCATTGTAGTAGTACTAGCCAAATTACACTGAATAATATCAACTTCCCTGAAATGGATTACACCTGTCAACACAAGTGATATGCAGATGTTATTTAAAAGTCAATGGTCACATTTATTTAGTCAAACAACACCATTTTAAATAAAATTCTGTAATCAAATATAAAAGACATGAGCACACATCACATGAATCAGATGCAAACTACAAATATACATACCAATACAAATTGTGCATCAATAAGAATAAGAACAAGTGCTTAAAATATTCTGACATCTTCAGTGGCATGTGATTACAACACACTGCCAATGAAATCAAGCTTGTTGTTCAGTAGGGCAGGAACAATAGAACACAGACATTATGAACAAATATTTTGAACAAATATATTATGAACAAACAGCATATTTTCAGAGAGGAGGGAGAGAAAACAGCTCACATTTTAAAACAGTGATTGATTGCACTCCAAGAAAAGTAAAGTTTGCAACATCTTATAGCCTAGCCGTGCGCGGTGGGGTCTCATTAGTATGCCTCCTCTTCTAAAAACTCTCATTTGCAGTTTTTAGCAAAATAAGCTAATCCAATCCAGTGTGACACATTTATAGATCATTAGACACACCTAGTAATAATGACAATACTGGAGTGTTCAGAGTTGCAAGACCTTAAATAACAAGAATAGAAAAATACAGTTGAATGGAATCTACAAAATATGTCTGTGCATCAACTTTGCATATTGCATCAAGCCTCCTCATGCCAGTCAGCTATTAGACACAGCTGTATTGACAAGAAGTGAACTACTCAATAAAGTCTGAAGTTACACCTATACAAAATAACTGTGTATCATTATGACATGTTGTAGTCGGCTCACACACTGGACTGGTTTAGTAGGACAACATAGGTGAAAACACCTAAACCGTGATAACCACATCAAACATGATAATTTTGTTGAATCAGTCAAAGACAGTCAAAGATCCTTAAGTTCGATTTTAGAACTTTAGGACTCAGTTTTGCCATCCGTGCTATCTGGACCAGAGCCATAGACCGCTCTGTTCAGGGCTTCACTATCGAGAATGCAGCTGTTAGCCTAGCAATATTATAGGGACACTCTTGAAATGCCCGTCCTTCCTTACGAGTCAGCAACCACATAAATATACCCATTAAAGTTGAAAACAAACCACACCATACCAGCCCTTACAGTGCTCACTAAAATGGTTTCCATATATTTCAGCTCGATGAATTTGCCAAAATACCTACTGTTAGTGAAAACTGTTTAAGTAGCTGATCGCCACTGCTAGAGCTAGCTACGTGTACTTCACCAGAAAAGGTAAGTCTGCGGAGACTGTTGCAAAAAATCTGTCCCTAAATAATTGATACCGCGCGAAGAACACATGGTAAATAACAATATTACATAAATATGATCTGGTCATCTGGAAAAGTAGGTAGAAGAGTTTGAAGATGGATATATGGCTACTGGCTGGCTTGCTTTTGAGGGTGTTTGCGCTCCAGGTGCCTGGTGAAGGTTGAGGAAGTCCCGGCTGTCTCGGTCAAGGACACTTTGTAATATCTGCATTTTGCCGGATGCTTCTTTTTTGCATTTACCCAAAACTCTGTGTTCTGTTATTTTCGTTTTACAGTGAAGGTACTGCTCTGCTATTAGCACTAGCTTTAAACAGCAGCCAGATGCTGCTTCGTTTATGGATGTCCGGCATTTTTATTTTTACGTGTTTTTGTGATGCACTTGCACAGCCCTCCTCGCCGTTGTACTGTCTCACTCACTCACTAACTGAGAGCACAGACGCACGCTCCACCTAACTTTTGCGTCTCTCACCCTCTCTGCTTTTCACATAATGATATTATACTAAATCCTTCCATGTGATTTGGCCAAAATATGTAGGGATTGGAGCATAGCTGAGCCATTGTGTGAGAGCTGAGCAGTGAAAGGACAGTAAGTGGAGAGCTGGCTCTCGCTCAATGGGAGTCGACTCTTCTGATTCACTAAAAAGCATAGGCTTTGAGCGGATGATTTTGCACACGACACATTATCGAACATTACTTTGTGTGTCATGGATACTGTTGACTCCAAAACCACTATGTCGATCTGAGACCGCAAGTCCGAGACAGCGAGACCAAGACAAGACCGAGAGATCCGAGACCAAGACCATGACCAAGACCATAGTCCATCAAGACCAAGACAAGACCGGTCTCGAGACATCAAACTCTATCATCTACGCACTCCTCCAATCACACAACGCACACAATGATCCCCAATTCCCACAGGTACTTGTGTACTTGTGATCAATGACACATTGAGCCGTAGCACGCTGGGCACCAGCCGCCTGCCATGCCCCCTAATCACCACTCACTCAGTAGGGATGGGTATCGTTAAGGTTTTAGCGGTAATACTACTTCTATCGATACCGCTTATCGATTCAGGACCCACAAGGATAGGTCAGTGATTCAGTGGAAAAGGTAAAATTAGCATGTATGGGAAGGTAAATCTACTGCTAGCAAACTAATCGAGCCACTTTTGACAACAGTTGTAGGCTACATGTAGATTAGAGTTTGTCTCGCTCACAGCATTACCGTTTTATTTGGTTAATAATTGTTTTACTAGTAAATACCAGGCTCCATATTTCCAGGCTTTGGAGACGTACACATAACGATACATCTTAGCTTTGTGCTTAGAACATCATAATGTTTTTAAAATGCAACTTTTCTGCTGTCGAAACCCTTTTCCAGGATAAAGATCATGTTTAAAGATGTTAAAAAATGTTAAAAGATAATGTCCCACAGATGTTTTGGCGTAAATGTATTGGTCATCTTTTGGCAGGCTTTGTAATTGCTTTATTTTGTTATTTTCCTCATTATTTGCTGTTATTTGCAGGCAATTGCCCATTTTGTGCCATGGCACTATGATTAGCAGTAGAAAATTATATACATAATGTATCTTGTCATTTGATGTCGTTTCAAAATACATTTATCAAGCTTTCATGATATTTCTTCACAATGAAATAGCCCTCTGAAGTGCCTATTCTAATCAGTTCTGTTACTGTCTAATAGATGATATAGTACAGTACATGCCTTTAATCTAAAACTTACTGCAATGCAGTATTATTTTAGATTGTATCAAATTAGAGTACACTTATTTCAGTCATTTGAGGGTATTTTAACATGCTTCAAGACAGATTTTCAATAGGTTTAAGTTTTGGTTTTAACTAGACCACGCAAGGACATACATTTTGTTTTTCTTCTCCTGTTGTGTGATCAACTTTTTTGTGCCGTTAGTCGTTTTTATATTGGAAGGTGAAACTTCTTCCCTTGGACAGAAGGCAAGACAGTGTTTTCTAGTTACTTCTGCAGATAATCATCCCCTGTACAGGATGCTACCACTTCCTTGCTTTACTGTAGGAATGGTGTTCTTTGCATGGTGAGCTATATTTGTCACCAAATGTACAGTGGAGGACTAAAACTCAGTTTTGGTCTCATCTAACAGTTTTCCATGTAGAATGTAGTAATTGGTATTCAGAATATTTTTTGTATCCATGTCAGGTTTTGAGCCTGTCCACAACTTTATTCCAACCAAGTGCTGGAATGATTTGAGCAATTGCTTTTAATATGCTGAACTAATCAATTTTGCATTGTTTAGGAGGAGTTTGATTTTTCATCCATCGCAGTAATTCTGTATTTTTAATTCTTGTATAATATGTGGCTATTATATCTCACTCTGATATTATAAGTTACAATGAGTAAATACAGAAAGAAAATATGTTGTGATTTTATTTTTTCTTTTGTATGTGAGACTATTGACATACAGACTCCTTATTCAATTCAATTCAATTAAATTTTATTTATATAGCGCTTTTTACAACCAGGTTGCCACAAAGCAGCTTTACAGGTCCGAGCCCCTAATGAGTAAGCCGAAGGCGACAGAGGCGAGGAAATACTCCCACAAATGGAGGAAGAAAACTTGGGAGGAACCAAGACTCCAAAGGGGAACCCGTCCTCCTCAGGTCGACCCAGAGAGGAAAAAAAGAAAGAGAGAGAGAGAGAGAGAGAGAGAAAGAAAGAGAGAAAGAGAGA
>JBBMFX010579970.1:0-14119 GCA_037832545.1 Rhabdalestes septentrionalis | reverse complement strand
TGCAATAACAATCATATCTACACTACACTAAATACACTCTTTTAAAATGGATACGTGGGCTGTTACAATAAGCACCCTTAGCAAAGGGTTTGGGAGGATTCCCTCCATCACTGAAGATCAATTGTTCACGTGTCTTCACCTCATTATACACGGCACGCCACTGACACGCCGGTTATTTAAAGGGAGTGAGAGTGTAAACTCTGATTGGTTTATTACATGCTACGCCCAAGACACACTTATGACTAATTTTCTCATTTAGGACAACCCATTTCAACTATGCGCCTGGCTTGACGTTCATTTTTCCTGATGCAATTATAGCGCTTTGCACTGGCCCCTCCCCCAAAGACAACTGCACTTCTGACTTCAGACAATGCACAACTGACCGTGAAAATCAGGCCCTATATGTGCAAATGTCCTCTGCAGTGGCCTTGTTCTGGAGATTTTCCACACTGCAGAATTCAGACCCAACAAACTTAGTTTTATATTTATATGCAACCCCTCATTAACTAGATCAATTTATCAGAACTCGAGAAATCTGCAGAGAGGTACAGCTCCAGGACCAGGAGTGGGCCCCTCTGGCTTGAGATCTAATCTGAGAGACTGTTATGTAGAACTGATACATTATTCTCAAAAATACAAAACAAATGTCATGGCAACATGAAAGACCTCTTAACTTTGCCTGTGATGGAGAGGATGTCAAAGTGGTAGACAGGTTTGGAGTCTTTAAATCAAAATTATGCTGTTGGAGACACAAGGATGAAGGAGCTCAGGGCAGTCCTGTGACATTGTATTCTCCAATACACAAAATGTCTTCCCAAGTCAGGAATACTTACACACTTTACCTAAGGTTGAGCCACTGTGAGCCACATCAGAGAGACACGTCCAAGTCACCAGCTGCTGCAGGACAATTCTATCGTATCTCCTGATGTTTTGACTGCCAAACCTGGCTCTTTGGAACCATCCCCATGGCAAAAGCCATGGCAGCTCAAAATACAGATAATTGTTAGAACATTTTACTTCAAGTCACAATGTATGTGCCGTAAACAGGTTTTGTAAACAAGACTGACCTTGACCACTAATGATTAAATCTTCTCTACCCACACAAAATTTAAAGTATAGGTGGCTTTATGAGACACAAGGTCTAGGACTACCACCCTGCCTCACATAAAGACCCCTTAAAATTAAGAAAAATCAAATACCCGATCTACTGTTGTTTTGCTGCTCTTACCTTTGTACTGTCCACAATTTGATGTAACAACATACACTTGTATAAAGATTTTTCTAATATTATCTTAGCTCATAAGGACTATATGGACTGGAGAGTGAATGGTACATTTTCAAACATTAACAATGCTTAAATAATATTTGTAACCATTTTATTTTGACATAACTGGGTAATTCAGTTTTTAACATGACAAAGTTATCAGAAGAGACATTTGTGTTTGAAGTGAATGTTTATTTGCCTAGTAAAACTGAGACAGCTGGTTAGTGTAGTATGCTCTGCATTGGGCTGATCTTTATAATCTTCTGGAAAAGGGCTACAATATTAAGTGCCTGATTCACCTGCTATGGTAACATACACTGCCAAGGTAGAGCTCCTTTAGGCACATGAGCTAATACAAGCAGGAATGAACTTGAAGTGAACTTAATAAGGTCCTGCCACTTAGACCAGTAGAGATCTTCTCATGTCTACCCCTTGGATGAAGCTATAAGCCTGTTGTTGCAGCAGGCTGGGTATCACTCAGAGTATTTCTGCATGTGCTAAAAGACCTGTTTCTGCTGGGGATTTAGATTTTAAAACCTGCATAATATCCTCACTGTTGCGGACAGGAGCCTGGAGACAAAGGGCAAATGGGTGCACTTAAACTGAGGATATGAATGGCCAAGTGAGCAGACCACAATGGACCAAAAGTAATATTCTCAGTGGAGCCCAGCAACGGACATTTCTCTATGAATTTTTTGTGCCCTGACAAAAAGCAGGGACATATGAAGAGCCTTAAAATTTTAGCCTGGCTTGAAAAAATCCCTTAAATTTCATATCTCATTCAGCCTGGAATTAGCTTAATAGTGATCAATTTCTCTGACCATCTCTTGAATCTACAAAGGCCATTTAACCTGGGATGGTATTTGAAATAGAGGGCATGGAAATCAGATAAGTATCAATTATATATTAAATGAGGCATCTAGCCATTTTATTCATTTTAGCAGAAAGGGAAGAATCTTGTTTTTGCCCTTCCATTGAGTGCGTTTGGCAAGAGCTTATTTTGCTAATTTACTTGTTGTTGGCATTGGCCATATATGTAAATGCTCTGTAAAACTTGTGACATTCAGATTAGCACACTATGCTATAAAAGCCCGCAATAAGAGATTATTTTCATGATTTTCTTACCTTAATTATTGCCTTGAGAAACCTCAAATGTAATTTTTTTTCCGATAATCTTGAAAACTGATTTCATCTATAATATTGCCATTATTTAGCAGTGTATGGGCTCCATGTTTCCATTACACTGCTTCCATGGATGCTTCACCTGTGGGACAGAGACAAGTTTGTGGCTGCATCTCCATTAGTGTGATCTGATCCAGCAGTCTATGCGGATGCCAGAACCTAACTGCTATGATCAGTTAACCTAATCAGGGAAGTGTTGCTGAGCAACAGGACACAGAAGGTGCATTCAAATACATATGATCATGTGATCATAGTCCAGAGAATTTTCAATTGTCAGAGAGAAATAGAGAGAGAGAGCAAAGCAGAAGTGATACAGGTATAGATATAGAGATAGAAAGAATGACAGTTTAAAAAATAATTAACATCCATCCACCCACACCCACTCATGTAATAAATGATATATTGATTATTCATGTTTATGTATCAGTTTAATTGTGCCCTGCAGTGTGCTGGTGCCCAACCCAGGGTGAGTCGTTGCCTGGGAGTGTCATGTCAGGTTCATTGGGAAGACACAACTGCAGGACTTGGCTTTTTGTTTTACAAAGCAAGTTTAATGTGTTTAACTAAAAGGTAAACTCACTGAGTTCCATACACAAACATAGGTGTCCACACAAATTTTAGATGGTCCCAGTAGGACCTTCACTCTTGAGAAAATTACCCAAGTCTGAGGGAAATATGGCTTGATCTCTATACTGAGCTACAGGTTATATGACCTTCTTGGCCAGTCACGAGGCTCCACACAAATAGCTGTAACGGAGACACACACATCATGCCTGCTGAAACAAAGGAAAGCAAAACACAAGAGGGAAACAGTCACCAGTACAATAACAGTGTACTGCTCGGAGTCTGGTGGAGCTTCTAACCATGGACCAGTTGCTAAGTAGACGCAAGCTCCCCCTCTCAGGGAAAATGTCTCACACAAGTCCAGAGGCTGATACAGAGACATAGGCAGAGGAGTCAAAACACAAACATCAGCGCAAACCTGAGACCTTTGCAGGTGAAGTTTGGTGACAAAACCATAACGTCAGGCCCCTCAAACCCAGACATCCATGCCTTCAAACCCAGACCCACACGCAGGCAGCCAATCACACAACGCAAACAATAAATGAGCAAACCAGATCCACTTCACACAAATGAAACACACACAGATATGCCATCAGGTGTTTAGTAACCCCGCTAATATGCACAGTACTCGCATCTGTGTTGCCAAGGCTCCCGATGACCAGGCACACAACTACACTCTTCATCCCAGGCTGTAACAGGTTCAAACTCTGGGGACAGTCTCTGTAAGTTGTGTGCCTGAGCTGGCCCAGATTTGACAGAACCAGCTTCCAGGGGAGGGTGAGGGGACACCCTGACCATCCCAGGATACCCCCGGCGATTGGGCCTACTTGTAACTCCCGGCCTCCATCTGATGCAGATCTGCATACATTTTGAACCTACCAACAGCTCTACTGATGGATGTGTGTGCTCTCTCCAACACCCATTTTGCCCTGCAGAACCAGCCATCTATCTCGGGCACATTAGATGGCTCTCCATCCCAGGGACAAAGTGGGGACTGACATTCAATGACACCCAGGGTGTTAGGGCAGTAGAAGAGTGACGTAAGGAGTTCTGGGCATACTCTGCACAGCCTAGGAACTTTGCCCAGTCATGTTGTCCCCCATGGCAATAAGCCTGGAGAAACCAGCTCATTTCCTGTATCGACCATTCAGTCTAACCATTGGACTCTGGGTGGTAGCTCGATGTCAGGCTAACAGTAGCCCCCATTTTCTTAATATATGCAGCTCAGACGTATGAGATAAACTGGGCACCTAAGTCGGGCAGAATTTTCTCTGGGATGCCATAATGCAAGAGCATGGCCCGGAGAACTGCCTCAGACACTTCTAAGGAAGTGGGTAATTAACAGAAAGGAACCAGACCCCCTTCAAAGAGCAAGCCACCTCAACCAAGATAACAATGTGCCCTTTAGATGCTACGAGGTCTGTGACAAGTCCACTGCAATATGGGACCACGGCTGCCTTGGCACCGGTTGGGGCATAAACTCATTGTATAAACTAATAATGTAATGATGGCCACCAGTCTTTATGTCTAAGCACGTCAACAGTACAGTGGACCACAGATGCTGTGTTGCAGGAGATTCATGTGCCCATTTACTTTGTTCTCCCTTGTCCTCTGAGGTACAAAAATCTTTCCCTCTGGGCAAGCCATAGGTTCAGGATTTAATGTATTCAACCACTTGATTTCTATTTCTCCATCCCAAATAACAGGAGCTAGAATGATGCGGGAATAATACATTCACCTGTTTGTTGTTCGGAATAATGACTGGACAGGGCGTCTGCTTTTACATTATGAGAACTTGGGTGATACATAATGATAAAACTTAACCTGCTAA
Organism: Rhabdalestes septentrionalis; assembly: GCA_037832545.1. Lineage (NCBI taxonomy): Eukaryota > Metazoa > Chordata > Actinopteri > Characiformes > Alestidae > Rhabdalestes > Rhabdalestes septentrionalis. The sequence goes on along the minus strand of JBBMFX010579970.1, from coordinate 9,278 downwards.
AGAACAAGGTCCACAGTGTGATTATCACACATAAATATCAGCTGAAGTTTGGTGACCATGCGTTCCTCCTGATTGGCCTTGCCTTCAAACCCAGACCCACACACAGACAGCCAGTCAGATAACTGTGACGGGTGCCCCGTCCGCATCCCTGTCTCGTTTGTCCCGTTCTCAACCCCCTATATTCTAACGGTCCCTTTTCCTTCTCCCCTTTCTGTCTTGTGCATCCCTTTACTTTTGTCCATCCTTTGTAGGTCCCCTTGCTCCCTTCCTAGTGTGTTTCCTTGGTTTGTACTACTCATCCTCTATTACCTTCACCTGCTCCTCGTTTCCCTGTGTCTCACCTGCATCTAGTTTACTCTCCTTATTTAAGCTGGCCTGTCCCGTCTCTCCCTGTGTCTGTCTTGGTCCAAATATCTCTTGTATCATTCCTGCACCAACTCGTAATGAGATCTTGGTTGTAGAGGTTTAGCTTGTTCGCTTGTTAGTCCTCTCATACTTTAGGAGAGGCTTTGAGCTGGCTTGTATGCTAACGTGTATTCCATTTCTGTTCACAGACCTGTGTTCCTCACCTTTCTAAATTGAGATCCAGCCTCCTTGGTTCTCCCCTGGCTCAACGTGAGGGGCCGAACCCTTCTGTTATTTTGTTCTTTTGAAGAGCACGGGTCCAGCACATGTTTGAGTGCATGTGAACAGTGAAAGGTTTATTTATGTTTAAAGAGTGAAACGATGTTTCATTAAAAACCATTGTATCACCAGCCGAATGCGTCCTCCCCTTCCCTTCACCTTGCGGAGCAATCCGTGACAATAACGCAAACAATAAATGAGCAAACCAGGGTTGCCAAGGCTCCTGATGACCAGGGACACAACAATAAGTAATAATAATACATTTGATTTAAAGCGCCTTTTAAAACACTCAAGGACATTGTACACAACAAAATAATAATTAAAAAAATTATATAATAATAATAATAATACAACAATAATCACAAGATCTCAAAGGGCTACATGTTAGAATAGAAAGAATCAAGAAAACAAGGCAGTCATTTAAAAATAGAAAGATTGTTAAACAATAAGTATAAAAAACACCTAAGAGGGAGAACCAAAGGCGTCATCACTCTGCTTCCCAAGCTGTAACGTGGTCAAAACTCGGGGGATGGACTCCGTAAGGTGCGTGACTGAGCTGGCCAAGATGTGACACCAGGTAAACAGTAACTAAAAAAGGAATGAAAATTATTTCACTGAAACTTCATACAACATACAAATTAATAGTAAATTGGCTTCCTAGAGAGAAAGTCCCCACACCACCAAGACAACCAAGCTGCAGCTCATGCTGCATTCTTCTTTGCGCTTGTATTGTGTGTGTGTGTTTACTTGTATATTCTCCCAATGGGAGTAATTTGTAGTCACACAGCAGTGTGTTAAATGTAAATTGTCAGTCCTGGTAACTGAGCATGGTAGGGTAAGGGGTTTGGCACACAGGAGAATTTTTATACAAATCTAATCTTATTTTAGGAACTGGTGAAATTATGATTCTGCCACTGGTGTGATTTGTTTTATTCACATTGAGGTTAGCCTGCCATCGAAAGCAAACACTGCTTGGCAGTGATGTAACCTCACTCTAGTGCTGTGAATTATTCAGTAGCTTATGTTAAAGGGCCCCAAAGCTAGTCTTGCTTGGACCAGGTTGCACTGCAATGAGCTCCATACACTGGGCCACTGTGGGAACCCCTGCTCACATTGCACCTCTGGTACTGCAATGACTCACACTTCTGTCCCCCAGGGAGGCAGTAACAGGTAGAAATGGAACATGTGTGGATACTGTACCATCAGTTCTTTGCCTGCAAAACAGGCACTTAACCTGAATTTCTAATACTGTTTAGTTTTAAACATGATGGTTTAATGCTTTGGGTTTTAAGAGACAGAATTTACAATAAGTGTAGACTATCAGCTTCAAGGATTTTTACCAGAATGATTTAGTACATAACAAAATAAAATCTCATGACAACAACTCTCCATAATTTTAACTTTACAGAAGAAATAATAAACAAATTATATTCTGTAGAATATGCTTGTGTAAAATGTATTTTGAATTATTTTTATTTATCCGTTTACATATAGCTAGTGCACCCGAAGTCTGTAGATAAAAACACTGACATTTTCAACATATTGAAGCCAGTTTTTGCATTTACTGCACAGTCCTGCTTGGAAGTTTGTGCTTGCTCTTGGTCGGTCGACTATTCCTGGGGAGGGTAACCACAGCCTTAAATTTCCTCAATTTTTACACTATCTGTCTTACTGTGGATTGGTGGGGTCCAAACTCTTTAGAGATGGTTTTGTAACATTTTCCAGCCTGATGAGCATAGGATCAGAAAAAAATTCTTACACATACGACGATCACATGCACGCACAAGGAGGGGGCTTATTGAACAAAAATAATTCCCTCTATTTGAACAGCAGAGCCTGAAAGGAATCAATACTGAGGAAACACTTTATGACCTCCAATCACAATGGAGCTTTTGTTAGGATAATCAAGATGGACTCCAGTTCACCCTCCCAGATAGTCAGCAGACCCACACTCAAGAGACTCTCTGCAGGACACACACACACCCTTCACAAATGCAGAAGGAGATTTAAGGACTCTGAAGAGAGTTCTGTTTTGTTGTTTTGTGTTAAAGTAAATTCTGTACAGTTTGCTACACATAACCAGGCATTGTATTAGTATATGGAGAAAATAGCATCTATAAAAACTGTTGAAGATAGTCTAGTCCTGTTTGATCTCAATTTTATCAGTAAAAAGGGCTGGTAATTGTCGCAATATCCATTTCACAAAACAACTTGTACTTAGGAGGATAAATGTGGAAATCCAGTAATCTGGTTAAGAAAGTCATAAATTAAAAGCCATGTGGCCAGCCAAGAGGACATGGAGATTTTCTGATTTAGACTCAAAACCTTAGGATATAAACATGTATAGACATCAGAATTTGTGATCACTAAAAGGGGATTATGACTAATCATGGCAGATGATGAAATAAATGCACTCACAGATGTTAATCACAAAAATAATATTTAATGAGAACTCAGGATAGGTATGGCAGGGCTCACCAAACTTGAAACATACACAAAGGAAGAATAATTGCAGAGGTGCTGCTAAATGGCAAAGGACCGTCACTCTTGCCAGAACAAATGCAAAAACCAACTTGCAACCAGGAAGCCATATGGCATTATGAAATAATGGTAATAGCCCCTCGTAGGCTGAGTTTGGAAAAGAAGCTTGCCCCACAGAGCTGCTTGATGGCCGTGGGGATGAGAGGAAGTGGATACGGTGAACACATGCCTATGTTAGTCTATGCACAGCAAGAGACCCCCGCATATAATTTTCTGCATATAATGATGCAGAAAAAAGACTTCTGCATCATTATATTTGTTGAACAGATTTTGAATAGACGTACCCTAACTGGGTTCCGGAGGCAGTTTCTAACTCCTTCAGAAGGTGGAGTTTGATTGGGAGATTATTATTACGGTGCATTATTCACGTCTGCAGTCGGGGCTCTCATGTTCACTCTGTTTAGGTAACACTGTTAGCTCGGTAACTTATGGGGGTTTTCCACTGACTGGTACCAGCTCGGTGCTTTTCCATTACTTAAATCTAGTACCTGGTGTGGTGATAATAAAAAGAACCCATTTTCCAAATCACGCCCCCACCGATTCCTCCACCCACGCATTACAATGTTATCTGCGCCCCTGTTTGAAGCAGTTTAGTTATTGTAGTTGAGTTAGGTGGCTTATGGTTTTTGTTGTTGTTTTTTGTATATGCTTATATATTCATATATACTTTAAACTTTTAAAATATTGGTCAATTTCAAGCATAGTTTTTTTTAAATAAAAATGTTTTCTTGAGTCATAAGCCATCAGTTTTTGGCTTTTGTACAGTATCGGTTCCTGTACTGTTTTGGCACCGTCACCATTTTAAAAGTATCGATTTGGCCCCGGTACCGAAAAAACCCCAAATGATACCCAACCCTAATTATAACAGGACACATGTACATTAATAGTGTACTGTTTCTGCGAAGCATGATTTAAAGACAGTAGTAAGGGAGACGAGACCTTGTATAATGGGGGCATCATGCCGCAATATGCCCAGCACCCCCACAGTATAAACACAAGCCCTCAATTCTTCTTCTCTACAATTCCTGAGGGGTTAGTCATAGCGCTCCAATCCCCATGGGTTCCAACATGGGGGCACTGCCTTCCTGACCGGATTGTACTATATTCTTGTTCGCATAGGACCCCAGAGGGGCAGGGATGGTCTTGCTTTTTATGTGCTGGTCTAACCTGAATGCTGAAATGAATCACTTGATCCAAAGTAAGACCCTTATCCCAACAGGCTATCACCAGTTGTAAGTCTGGATTTAAACCCTTCCTGTAGACTGCTCTGAGGCTCATTCCATCCGCTCTCTGCAACCAGGATACAAAACTGGACGGAATACTCCACCACCGATTAGGTGCTTTGCTTCAGCTGAAGCAGCTTGGTACTACTCCAGTACTTGTGGACATTGTACTCCAGTACTTGTGGCGGTATGTGGTGGTAGCCCAGTCCAGGGCCTAATCTGTAAGCCTTTGCATCATGAAAGATACCTTCTGCTGAGGTGTGATGTCTACGAACTCTGCAGTGTAGAGATAGAGCTTCTGGAGCTGAGGTCAGTTAGTGAACTGGTGCTGGGTCAGAGGCTGAGGCCGATGCAGGAACTGGCACCGGGGCGGGGTGGGGGGGTGGGGGACCGGCACTGCATCTGAGAGCTGTGGCCGGTGTGGATACCAGCACTGGATTCTCATTTATTTAACTGGGTTCTTATTAACTTCTTTGAGGACTTGTGTGAAAATCTGATGTTTCAGGTCATATTTATGCAGAAAAAATTCTAAAGATTTCAAGCACCAATGTATTCAAACTGATATGGTTCAGTATTTCCAATATTATTAAAAATAAGTGATATCTAACATAACGTATGGTGCACAGCATTTGTATTATTCATAAGCTTGCCTGCTGCATGGTTAACTATTTACTTAATTGTAAGACATTTAGTAGTATCTGTGCTTGCCAGTTTTATCAGTCATCATATTGTCCATGCCTTAAACTGTCCTCTGGCACCTTTACATCATTAAATCACAAATCAAAGCCCATTATGCTTCAAAGATGATATGCCCTCCTTTGAATACTTTCATGATTATCAGGAGTTTGCTGATATTGGCTGTTAGCCTAGTGTAGCGTGAAGAGTAAACCCAAATGAGGAGTGAACACAAAAGAGCAGCTAACCATGCAGTAACTGTAAGAACGCTCCCACTAGAGAGTTTCAGACACACAAAGAGTCTTAAAGAAAGAACAACACTAATAAATGGAATACTCTAGGTGAATGCCGATGCCTGGGCTGGAATTGGCATGGAGACTGAGCGGTGAATGAATGCTGCTCACCTATTTTTATTCTTGAGGATGCGCTGACTTCCAGCTCCTCATAGAGGTCATGTGACTTATGTGCATGACAAATTGTTTCAATTAATTTCTCTTAGTTTTTTGGTGTCCAATAGTTTTATTCTATGTTAGAACAAATTAGAATAAAATAGTACCTTTCGGCAAAATGCAATCAGGCCATTCTTTTTACAATAAAACATTAATGAACAGTTTTAACATAATTAAAATGGGGGTAAAAGTGAGCCCATATACATCTACACCTGTCATGAGAGCAAGACAAGTATGTATCTGAAGAACAGTTAGCCCAGTGTTGTTCCCATCAGGAACCAATTTTTTCACACACACTCAGTAAGTATATAAGCCAGAGAAATAGACTGGAGTACTCACGGTACCAGCTGTGATGAGCCGGAGTTGATCTGACATCAGGACTCAATGACTGAGTGCAGAGAGTAACCTACTTCCTGTTTATATATTCAGTGCATCTTGTCACATCCTGTGCCTTGTGCACGTCACATGACTGGTGCACATGACAGTACTCCTCCCTCTAGGGCTGTCAACGGACCTGGCTGAGAAGACATCCAACGACGGTTGTCCTGGATTAGGGATGGATCTAAAATGATCTGCGACAAAGAATCTCAGGAAGCGCTCGAGCTTTTGGTTGGTCCGCTCTGTCTGACCATTAGTCTGAGGCTGATATCCGGAGGACCGGCTGGTGGTGACACTGATCAAATTGCAGGAGGCCTTCCAGAACTTGTTTGTGAACTGGGGCCCTTTGTCCAAACAATGTCCCTGGGGAACCTGTCGGGGCTCACTAGATACCCTCCTTGGGGTGCAGAGACTCGAAAAGAACCAACAGAGTCCTTTTTGCTCATATTGAATCATGAGAAAGATTTATTGTACATCTGCAGATGGGAGCAGGATAAAGAACACAGAGACAGCAAATTCTGCTTCCCAGTCCTGACCTTTTTCATCTTCCTCATACGAAACACATCTTTTATGCCCTGTCCTGCGTAATCTCTCGAAAACGTCCCATCAGGAGGTGTAAAAAGTCCATTGGACAAAGTTATTGTCACTCATGCAGACTGAGCAAGACGTCACCTCAGTCTGCATAGTACTCCCAGCTCCTTCTCCCTGGCCCAGCCGGGCCCCAGCTCCCTTTCCCTGGCTCCGACGGGCCCCGGCTCCCTCTCCCTGGCCCCAACGGGCCCCAGGTCCTTCTCTCTGGCCTTGACGAGCCCCAGCTCCCTCTCCCTGGCCCCAACAGGTCTTCCTTCTCAACTCCTAGCTGACGACTCCCTCTCTCCGCTCCAGGCAGGCCCTATACCGGGGCCTGAGCTAACAACCTCACTCCTCAGACCCATTCCAGCACCCCGACACAGGAGGGCCCCCTGCACTAGTTAGGTTCTCCCCTCTGTACTCATCCTCACGGGAACATACTGGTTTAGTTGTGTGGTGTTTGTCTCGGCCCTCGAGCCAACTTTCTGTTCACAAATTATAATAAAGAACACCCTCAACTGATGCTAGCCTGCAGGTCTCCGCGTGCTTCTAGTCAGGGGGGCGTTACGACAGAAACATTGCTCTAATACAAGTTCAGCTATGGTTTTAGCAGTGGGGTGTCTGGAAAGAGGCACCAGGTACATGGCTTTGGAGAACAGCAGGCCGGTGACTAAGTCCAGTGCAATGTGCGACCAGGATGAGGTGAGGTGCCAGAACAGACATGGGCTCTTGGTTTTGGCTAGAGAGGCATCAGCCTTGGTGTTTTTCAACCCAGGCAGTAAGATTCATAGAAGGCATGTACCTCCACAACAAGTGGAACTGAGGGATATGGTTGAAGGAGAATGGGTGCTGAGGTGAACAGATGACGAAGGTAATGAAAAGCTTTGATGGCTTCAGGGTTGAGAATGAAGGGTGTTGGAGATTGTTTGGTGAGGGCAGTATGAATTGCCTATGTATAAAGTGTCTATAGAAATGAGCAAACCCCAGGAAATGTTTAAATGTCTTGGGTAGAGGCCAATTATGCACAGCATCTAACTTATGGGGATCCATGGCCACACATTGGGAGGAAATGATGAAACCAAGAAATGTGGTGGAGCACTGGTGGAAAGCACATTTCTTCAAAATACAGAACAGCTGATGGGCCAGCAAAATCTTTAGAACTGCCTTAGAGCCCTGGTCTTAGAACAGATAAATATGTTGTCCAGGTTGGTGAAGCAAAAATGATCCAAGATGTCACAAAGCACATCATTAATTAATTGTTGAAAGACTGCTGGACTGTTGCAAAGCACAAACGGCATCACCAGAGTCTCGTCTTGGCCGGTGGGATTTATTAAGTCTGTCTTCAACTTGTCACACTCTTTAATCTGAACGAGATTGTAGGCATTAGTGAGGGCATCCACGTCAGTGTTGGTCAACAGGAATGGATGACGGTTCTCGATTGTGATTTTATTTAGCCCAGTTATGCGATGCAGGGGTGGAGGTCCCCATCTTTCTTCTTTACACAGAAAAAGACTGCCAGCAGGGGAGGATGAAGGCCAGATGTTTCCATGATGAAGGCCTTCGGCTATTTACTACTTCATGGCCTTCTGACCAGGTGACACCCAGCACACAGGCTGCAAGGGGAGAAGGGCAAAGAGTCTAGCAGTCAGGTCTTCAAACAGTCCCAAAATTCTGTACTAAATTGGCAATGATAATGGGCAGAGTATAAAAAAAAGTTAACTGCCCAGAGAGCAGCATCAACCATTCACACCAGTGCTCACTCACCCTGAACTCATTTGCATATATATATAATGATATAATGATATCAGGCTGAGTGATGTGTTTACAACTCATCAACCACTTTATTAGGTAAACTGTCTTAATACTGTATAGATTCAACAAGGTGTTATGAACATTCGTCAGAGATTTTGGTCCATTTTGTCAACATCATATAGATACTGCAGATTTGTTGGCTGCACATCCACGATGCAAATCTCCTATTCAACCACATCCCAAATGTACAGTGAGCTCATTATGTTCAAGAAACCAGTTTTGTGAAAAGATGCATTAACCTGTAGCCATTAGAAGACTGGTTCACTGAAAAATGGGTATAATATTACATAAACTTAAGACAGGAAAGGGCAGTCCTCATATCCAGACAGACTCGGACATCAATTTAATTACAAGCTTACAGCATAATAAGGAGCAGTTTGTCAGAATTTGCTAGGGATGAGCCGGAAACTCGGCTGAAATTAGCATCCGGTACGGATAAAGCACTTTTGACAAGTATAAGTAGCATACGAGTCAATATCTGTGCTCGGATTGAATAAAAATTCTCATTGTGTAGCTGACTGTGTCTGCATTCTGAAAAAGACTAGTCACAGTGCCCCTCCCCTACACACATACAGATGTATTGTGTTGTTGTGTCCCGCTCTGCTCACTCACATATAGGAGAAGAGAACAGCGCACTCTCTCTCTCTGTTTTTTTCCATTAATGTTTAGGGTTTCTTCGGTTTCAGGTTTGTTTTTTACTTTGGTGTGTAGTACTTACTTATTTACCAGTAGAGTTTTGGTAAACGTGGGGTTTGTTCAGACGTGGTGCTAGAATGCGTCTCTGCCTCTCTGAGATGTTTTTTTCTTTTTTAAACCGTCAGCTTGCTCTAACCAGTTTTTTTTTTACTTCACGCTTTCTTGCTGTATTTCATAAACAAAGCAAAACTAAAATAAGGAAGTAGTGGTATAAATCTATATTACAAATTCATTAGCTACACACACACACACACACACACACACACACACACACACACACACACACTCTCTCCCTCTCTCTGCCGGTCGT
>JBBMFX010579953.1:0-14121 GCA_037832545.1 Rhabdalestes septentrionalis | reverse complement strand
TCAGTTACTTGTTGTTAATTATCAGGGATTTCTCCAATCAACTAAGTTTTGCGAGAATTATATGTATTTTAAAAATAATCATGGTGTGATGTATGTGATATACATTTGAATTTCGAGGACTCCATAAAGTTTTCCCTCACATGAAAATGTTTTTTTTTATGTGCGCTGCTGCTCGCTCCTGCGTATGAAAGTAGCAGCGTGTGAGCGCATTGTGAACACTTCCATATGCCAAAACGTCAGTGGTCCATATGATAGCCTTTGAACAATTACTAACCAGGTTTTTTCTGGTCAGTGGCGAAATGACTTTCCCTTCTCATAAAATAGCAAATTCTCGCTATGCGCCACACCACACCCCTTCTTTTCACAGACACGCCCGACACGGCGCAATGCCATCTGCTATCTTGAAACGTACATTTCTGCCGGAAAAAAGAACAATGCGCTCGCACAAAATAGCAGTGAGGGGTTGCGCAAGTCGCGAAAGCACGGTGTGCCGTGTGCATTATAGGGCCCTTAGAGTTAAATTTCCCCTAATATGGAACTTTCCTCTGTCTGTCATTGCTCAGGGTGTCATATGTCATGTTTGGTGTTCCCATGTCACAAAGTACTAAAGTTATCATTATTAAAAAACGTAATAATGATAATAACCATTACTGGGGTTTTAAAATCAGTGTCACATGCAAATGCTCAGAAAAAAGCCCACATTTCTTTAATTTAGGTCTTAGAGACAAATGGAAAAAGTAACATCTTTCAACCCAGGAAAACTTTCAGGATAACTCGTGTGGGGTGGGGTTCCTACTGCTAGGGCCATACTGGTTCCGCAGACCAAGGAGTGTCATGAAGCACCATAGCCAATTATTGTGATAACCCTGGTAGTGCTGATTAGCACCACAGACTCTTTTCCAAGATGTTATCACCACAGGCCTGTTAGCATCGAAGCCCATTTAGTTTCATAGACCTGTGGTGAGACAAATGGGGTCTTGGGGGGGTCTTGTTGACACAGGAGACCCCCCAAAAGACTCAACTGCAAAATTCAGGGGACGTTTCTCGACAAATCTTTGAAAATGTGAGCAACTCAAAAGGGACAAAATGAGCATTCGCTTTCCTCCCATGGAAAATATTTTGTCTCATTTCTTTCTCCCCCTTCCAAAAGATTTACCTTCATTTTGTCTGTCCCCTCTTGTTAGCTAATAAATATTTTTTCAAATATCTGATTTCCGATAAATATTTAATCAAATATTTTATGTCTTGTCCATAAACACCCACCCCCATAGAACCTTTAGTACCACTGAACAATTAATGCTATAAATCTATTAGCCTACAAACAATTAGCACAGACCCAATAATGGCCTAACTCTGTTAGCATTGGACCGATCTACATTGTCCATGATGGCCTGAACTCTGGACAATGTTCTCCTTTCAGATCCAGTCTCCATGTTGTCCAGTTCCTCACCCACCACAGAGCCAGCTTTCCTGATCAGTTTAAGTCTTTTCTCGTCAGCCCCCCAACCCCCCCTTGATTTTCATTACACCCTTGATAAAATGACTATTGCTGATTCATCAGAGAATTTCTGCAAATGGCAGCCCTCCGTGTTGTTTCGGAAGTCAGATGTGTACAGGGTGAAGAGAAACATTGATAAAACAGATAGATAAGACAAGACAAAACCGTATTCCCACAAGTGTGAAATTTGCATTGTTTTGGCAGAATATGCACAAAACAAAAGTGAGAGTAGCAGAAACAAAACACAACAGTAAATTATAAAAGGTTCATTATACAAATAAACAAATGTACTATACTTGTATGTGTGCACACATATTCGTATGTATATATGTACATAGTGGAAAGACAGGAACACCCTTGAGTGTCTTCATTTGTTTGGTAGCAGCAGGCATTGACAAAAACCCTAATAATGCACCTTTCAGAAACTGCACATTTCACACATTCACAGATGTGTCCAGATTTTACATTTTACTTTGATGCTTTTCATTGGATACAGCATTTTGTAGTTTACTCTGTGGACGCTTTGGAATCAAATTTATTTTGATGAATCCCTGTGTCCGTCTCCCTGTATGCCTGACTTAAGGTCATGAAAGCTTTGAAGATCAACTAAAGAGTAGAAACAGGTATGTTATAGCAGGGAAAATCCATTTGTGTGTGTGTGTGTGTGTGGGTGTGTGAATGTGGGGAAGTATATGAGCATCTCCAGAGTCATCCGGCTTCCCCTCTCCCGGCGCCCTTTCCTCTGAAGTCGTCTTTCCACCTGTGCGCAGGCGCTGCGGACCGTGCAGTTCATGGATGCTCGCTTGATTGGTTTTTGGGTCCGTTGCACACACACATTCACTCTGGCTTGGACAGCTCTGACGTGCCGGAGCTTTTTTAGAGTGAATAAAAGATTTTACAATAGCCTGCGTGTCCTGTGCGGGATGACGTCCTGTCCTGGCACGCAAATCTGTTTCTTCCTCCCTCCAGCAGGAGAACACACTGATCTTCTTTCACCTTCACGTGGAGGGGCCCACGCAGCGTGAATGAATATTTATACATGCACCTCCGATTTTAATTTGATCGGGCCGTATCACGGACGCCGCTGCTTTCAGGCTGGTTTAAAAATGGATTACACTTTCATCAGAAAACCAATTAAAAGCCACATTTATCTTTGAGGGATTACTCCTACCTTATTAACATGTGTGAGTGCCCATATATAATCCACTGCTTTCTTCCCTCTCCTTTATTTTGCAGGCACTGTAATTGTGCAATTGACATACAGTATATTAGGCAATCCTATCCAACACACACACACACACACACACACACACACACACACACACACACACACACACACACACACATTCAAGCTAAATAAATTAGAGCAATAAATATAATAAAAATATACTGATGCATTGTCTGAGGGTTCATCGACTGTGGAATGGTAAAACTGATGAATTTATAATAAATATAGATGCTATGGCGACTTCATCAGATCGAGTGACTCTGGATTTTAAATCATGTGACACCAATTTTGGGGAAGATTGGTCAAAGTTTGTAAACTGTGAAAAATGTTTCGTTTAAATCTAATATGGCTGCCACATCAATAAGTTGGCAAGACAAGTTAACCTTAACCATGGCACCAACCACAGTCAGGAGACATAGAAACCCATTATTTAAACACATCAATAGTTTTTTCTCATTAATTGTTTATACAATGAAAAGTACTAAAATGGTTTTAGTATATTGCTGAACCAAATGAGCACAAACTCTTTTGTGCTTCTACAGAGTGTCCCAAGTCCATGCACCAAGTTTTGAAACATCAAATATTTGCCGCACTTTCAGCATGGCAGTTCCACTGCCTGTGACACACTAACGGTGTTATTATAGACATTTGAATATTTTATAGCCATCTGAATTATTTTGAGAGGATTTGTCTGAAGATCATATTAAATTTTGTGACTAGTGAACTTTGCTAATAAATCCATTGTGGCTTTTTGTTAAACTCTAATAATACTTACAACAATTTATTACCTGTAATGTTTCAGCAAAGTATCTGTGATTCATTTAACAGTATAACTACACCCATGAGTGGAAATCTTATCAAAAGCTTTTAAACTCTTTAAAAAAAATAAAAATTCTGAGCTGCTTATCCTAACCAGGCTGCTGAGAGGTGTCCCAGCTCTCAAAGAGAGGAAGAAGAAACACCCTGGAGAGGTTATCCATCCATCGCAAACACACACACACACACACACACACACACACACACACACACACACACTCTCATAGAGGGGCAGTGTAGATTTCTCCAGTTCACCTGACACACATAATAAAAATGTAGGTGATCCTCAGGTTACAACAGTCTTGGCATACAACCAGGGACGTCGAAAACAATTTTATTTTGAGGGGGACGAACGTGGGTGGGGTTTTTGCATGGGGGCGGGGTTGCTGTGTGCTTGCGAATCTCATCCTTTTAGGGGGTGGGGGTGTTTGGAATCCATGTTGAATCTTGAATCTTTCGCGAAAGAAGACATGAAGAACACACACCACTGGATATCTGCTCAGGTTTTCCTCCTCACCACACACCCTGGGTGTACTAATTATATAATTGTCAGGGGGGTCCAAACGAATAATTATTAAATGTGAAGGGGACACGTCCCCCTTTGGTTGAATGGTGACGACGCCCATGCTCACTTCCACTCCGCTTACACTGGGCGAACTAGTTTGCTTGCGTATGGTGGAAGATTAGGTTGTGTTTAGACTTGCACCAAAATACGGGTTACATCACTGTCGAAGGAACGGATTTGTATCGTAAGTTGAGGAGCCCCTGTACAAGTAAATACAAGCATGAGGGACTTGGCTGGTATGCGGTCATGAAATGACTGGTTCAGAATTCTTCAGAAAGTTTTTTATGCCATCAACTGATCAATTTTTCTTTCTTGCTTATCTGTTGTGTTCAGGTACTTTCTGAAGCATCGCGGGTTTAAAAGTGCAGTACGAGATGCAGAGAAAGTACGGCAGGATTACAGCTGTTCATTTTAGATTTCATAACTGTGGGTTTTCTGCATTGCAACAATGTTGCTTTGAGCTCAGGTGCTCATATATTGTTTTTGTGGCCTTTGTTATGAGTCTGTCCTCAAACAATACAATATCCCCGTCCTCCTCAGCTCAAAGTCTCACCCAGACTAGTTCAAGGGTTCTACAAATTATGCAAGGGGACCACATTCCCTTTGAATCAAAGCACACGTCAATGTTTTGAGGATGTTTTGAGGATGTGCAACTATCCCGGTTGCAAGAAGAGAAGAAAATACACCCAAAAATCAACTAAACCACACACCTCCACCCAACACCTAACCCCCCCCCACCCCCTTTTTGGTTTATTTTTTGTATTATATTTTATTAATGACATCATGGAACAGGACTGACAGTAACAGGGTTTAAGATTTCAAGCTACTTTGCCTCTTTTTAGTTAATGTTCAAGGTCACAAGAGCAGATGTCATACAGTTTGAAATTTCCTGCCTTATTAACATAAATGCAAATGGAACCATTGACAATAGTATTTAATTTACTTAATTTTTAGGTAGTGCTGATGATAAAAGACATACTAATATTACATACTTATGCATGGATCAGGTATTATGGTGATATTATGACAGATTTCTCTGGGACGCAATGTGTACCAATTCCATGGAATGATACATATGCCTTTTGATTTCATACCACTCATATCTGGAGATGTTATCCTCTGACTCTCAGATACACTGTGTTGAGTTGAAGGTAAATCAGCTTCTAAATAACAATGATCACCTTCACTGTTCATGAAATTTCAAATTAAAAGAAAAGCACAACACCTTCAATGTTTATAAGAACTGTTTAAATCCATTATCCTCCTGTTTCGTCACCATAGTGAACCAGGTGCATTAAAACACAACGTACTGACGGTGAAAAATGATGAGGCGAGGTGAGGTTTACATGAAGAAATCTGAGGTAAATCACTCATCCAGATTAGACATTCGAATTCAGATTAAACTCAGAGTTTTGTATTATAAACTGTGTTCATCACCCATAACTGTCCTTACATTGACTGGATACTGTTCAGAAAAGATAGAAGAGTATAGAGGGGTGTTTGTAAAATATAAATGCAAGCACATTTTAATGATCATTTTTAAAACCAATTGGACACATTTGAAAAAGAAGCTCAAAGAACTCACAAATCAATTTGATCTGACTCAGTTGATAACAACCCTACCAGATTAATACCCCCCAACACCGCTAATCGACTTCATATTTAGTAACAACACAGAGAGAATAGCAAGATATTTGAACCCCCTTACTGGGCTGTTGGAAAATGAACTAGAAACCACCTCATTTACCATGGGAATAAAGAATAACATTTCTATAGAATACCAAAAAGGGACTTGAATAGATTTGATGAACTTCAAAGAATTGATTGGGAGCAACATTTCCCCAGTAACACTTTTGAGGCCTCTTATCATCCCTCATATAGATTCAATGAATTTCGTTAAAGAAAATGTGCTTGGAAAATTGGATATAGTCGTAATAAGAGCAGTTTGTGGTGGCTGAATGATTATTATGGGGCTTGATGATAAAAAGGCGAAGCCGGGTCTCTTAATTCATATCTTAAGTTAAAGGATCCATAAAATGGATAAACATAAAACAATTGGCCAAGACAGACTGTAGGCCCAGTAAAGGAAAAGGTTTTGGGATGGGACGTCTATGGATCCTTAATTCAAAAACCTGATAAATGCTTTGATTATTTCTTTGACTCAATACAGAACCTGGCACAAAGCTTTGGCAACACAATGAAAGAGAGATCTCTCCCACCAATGTAATATCATCTATTTTTAATATTTCAAACATCTCCAGAAGTATCTACATGAAAATAAGTGCCCTGAATTCTACAAAGGCCAAATACCCACAGGTGGCACTAATAAAGTTGTCCTATGCAGCACAATAACCCACTTGGTCAATTTCTCAGAGTGTAATTGTAAAATCTGATCAAACATTTATGTTTGAAGTTCTCTGGAAAATCTGTGAAATGTAAAGAGTCAGACATTGCAAGGCCACTTTCTTTGGCCAGACACAGTTGCAGAGAATATAGTTAAAGAAATGCAAAATTCTGAGAGACATTAAGTAAACAAGGGCTAATTTCATTTCTACCTTGTTTGGTCTGGATTTATGGACAAAAAATGCAGTTATGAAGGGTCTTGGGCCACAGGTCACACCAAAACATCAAAATCAAATAAAAAAATTTAAGGAGATTTTCCATTGGCATAGAGCAGACACTTCTCTCTCAACGTGCATGGAATCAAACCAGCAGAAAGGGTTTTCTCTGCTTTTATTATTGAGCTGCTTTTATTATTGTGGTCTTTAATGTTTTATAGTCCTTTGAAGTTAAAATTTTTTATCCTGTTACTGTCGAGCTGTGCGACGAAAATGTAACCCAGCTTTTACATTGTTGTTTTTTTTGTGTGGACAATAAAAAAGCTTCTTTTTAAAGTCCATCAGTTGTCATGACTAGCTGTGACACAGTCAAATCGACTGTGGCCCACTTTTGGTCCTGCCACCAAACTAAATGGGAATGTCTTGGGAACGCTTGCTTTACGTGTAATGGAATATATTTGTGGCATGGCAAGGTTCCTTGTGCCAGTGATAGAGTTCCATAATTGTATCAGTCCAGATCAAACTGAACCATAGTTTGCTTCTTTACATTGTGAAAATGTCCCGGAGAGAAGTACAAACAAACAGCAGTTGCACATAAGAAGGTCTTTTACTGTATATTGAGTTGAGAAAGAAAGTGGGGGAGTGTGGTTATTCACACAGGGTCCATGAGACAAACATATCCATGGTCATTTAAAAAAACTGTTCAAATATGAATCGCTTATAAAGACATTTTTTAGGTAGAGGTGAGAACGGTGGAGAGTGGAAAGATTTGCATACTATATACACCTGTGACAAAGACCAAAATGCCTGTTAAATTCAGACCCCAGGCAGGAATACATGTCTGAAGAGAATTCTGATAAGATGCATTTAGAGGTTCTCATGGACAGCAGTGATAATCAAGTATTTAGATTTTTAGACTATTTTCTTTCTTGGAAAACCCAGTATGCCTTGAGATTAGGGGTGGAGCCAAATTTGAATACGGTAATCGGAAAGGCACAAATAACATGTTTTTTTATGAATACATTAATCGGACAAATACTTAAAAAAATATTTGTATTCGGGACTTTTACTCGAATACAAATACAAATACAAATATGAAAGCGGCCGCCCTGCTCACCTCTACTTGAGATATTATTCTACCATGATGTATTTGAAGTTGGAGCCCTTTGGGTTCTGCAAAAATGCAGCATGAGATTTTGGCTGCCTTTTGAATTTGCCACCCCCCTTTTGATAATATGTTAATCATATGCAGAGATGTCAGTGGTTAAATTATTTTATTGCTGGAGACAGTTCTGACTGCACAAGTGGTTCTTAGTGAAATTTTC
This sequence comes from Rhabdalestes septentrionalis, assembly GCA_037832545.1. NCBI lineage: Eukaryota > Metazoa > Chordata > Actinopteri > Characiformes > Alestidae > Rhabdalestes > Rhabdalestes septentrionalis. The sequence continues at coordinate 6,131 of JBBMFX010579953.1, read as the reverse complement.
AGTCCACCACAATAATTCTGTGGATGCTGCAAACTGAATTTCAAGGTGATGAAATAAATGTGTGTGACCCACCATGCAGCACTGGGAGCTTCAGTTCTGAAGTTGGTTGGTCAGACTGTTAAGACACTCAGTTCAAACTTTTTAATGTTCACCAGCTGGATCTGCTGCCTTTTTGTGTTTGTGGCTCCTCAGTCTTATGGTTTTTCAAGGCACTTCAAATGCGTCATTAAGAAAAATGTGTTCTTTCCATTCTTACCCGGTCTGTTGGCCAGGAAAGTAAAACTGGGATGTTTTTAAGACTCTTCATTATTGGTGATACTGTTTGGCAACCAAAGACACTGATATGTATTAGTTAAGCCATTTTACTTCTTTTGTTGCTAACTTGGATAATCTCTTTTATGTCCTAGCTGAGGGGCAGTAGTGGGGTGGGAGTTGGTTACGGGTGGTTAGGGTGACCTAGAGGGTAAAACACTTGCCTGTGAACCTGATGACCAAAAAATTGCAGGTTCAGCCCCCATCCAACCCCCCCATTTTCTACCATGGTGTCCTTGAGTAAGACACTTTACCCTCAATTGCCCCAGAGGGACTGTCCCTGTAACTAATGACTGTAAGTCGTGCTGGATAAAGGCATCTGCCAAATGCCCCCTTTACCCTTTAGATCCCAGAAAGCCATTTCTTGAAAATAGGCTTAAGTCTGAGCATCATTATTTATGTCATTAGGCAAGGCAAGTCTATTTATACAGCACATGTTCATATACGAAGGTCGTTTATTGTGCTCCAGGTTTTATTCTAAAGATTGACCAGCTTATTAGATTGTGGACAATGTGCTTGGAGAGGAAGTATAGTTCCTATAAGATATGAGTGAACTGAAAAAAACCCCCCAACCCATAAGCTTTCTGCCTTACTCTGCCTGAAAGACATCTAACATTTCAGCTGGCAACCTTTCAAGTCTTACATGTACAGGACTGCCCTGTTTTACTCAGATCTTCACAGTGAGGCAGTAAAAGGGGAAGTCAGACAATTCGGTTTTGGAGTCTAACAGAAAGGTCATTGTAGACATACAGCGGGACATTTTATATCTCTTTTTAAACAAGTTATAACAGGTCCATGGGCTACAAAAGCTGTGCATGAAGTTCTTTGCACAAAATTACTCTCACATAAAGAGATCTCACCAGTTCGGTTTTTCACTGTTTCAGTCCCTTTCAGAATGAGCTGTTTAAGGGCTCTGTCACTTTTATACAAATAAGCTGTTGCTGGCCACACTGTGAACGAAGAAAGCTGTGAGTGTATGAAATTTTGAAATTTTATCTTAAGCAGTTGGATAATATTTTATGAAATTTGGTGTGCATCCAAAGAATGTGGTACATAATACATTAGTTTGAATGATTTGGTTCATGCACATCCTAGAGGTTAACTTGAAATAATAATTTTGTCCTTTTTAAAGTTACTGTTCAGCTATTGTTCAAAAAATATTTTGTGCCAACCCAACTTTAGGGGGCGCTATTGCGAAGGGACTCACCAGCCCAGAGACTGAAAACAGGCAGGATAAGTTTTTTTGGGAATTGCTGAAGTCTAAGTCAATGCTAAATTGGTTAAATTGACCAAACAAAAGAGAATGGAAAAAAAGACAAAAACACAAGGTAATTGCAGTCAAATTGATCGCAATTCTTAAGAAATTCTGAATATCTTGCAGAATTTCCCTCTAAATACCGTCTGTACTCAGTAAAAACTACAAGCGAAAAGGCTGGGAGTCTGAGACACAATGACTGGAAATGCTTCCATCCAGTGATGGCTTTTATTTTGAATGGAGTCGTGATTGTCCCACTGCATATGCAGCCCTCTTGATCTGGGTGAAAACAGCAGTAATGGGGGATCTTCCCATTTCAGTTGTTTACACATTGGGACAAACACTGAAATCATTTTAGTAAAGGCCAAAGGCGGCCAGTTCGGTTGAGCAAAGTGACACTGGCCTGGAGGCAGAGCAACAACTTTAAAAAATTTGATATAAATTGGATAGATTAGCGTAAAATAGCTTAATGCTTTATTGATCCTGGACAGAAATTGTTCAGTTGCAGCAGCGTACAAAGAGCACATAAACCAAAAGAACTATTAACACAGATAATTTCTAAAATACAGGTCATGTTACATTAAAGCACACTGATTTAAAGGGCCTGTTATAAATACAATACGGAAACAGTGTGGTTCTAAAGTGGCGGCGTGCCATTTCTCTACAAATCAAATAGCTGGACTGTAGAAGTTGCATCTTTAAAATGTAACATGCAGTAACCACAACAACATGAACTGAGGAGCTTTTCCAGGAATAGATGGGCTCTAGTTGTGTATTGATATATTGGCAAGTAACAGTAGGATTGAATGGGTCATTAAAGTTGGTCAAAAAAGGGGTATCAATTAACTGAATTCAAGTAAACATGGTAGAAGTCAAATAAAAACGTAACACTATTATAACTTTATTAACAAACACACGTATACACACACACTCATACAGTGGAAGATTTATTGCTTGGTGCGATGACCCAGTGACCATTGTATGTGATGAGCATGGAAAAGTGCTGAAGGCATTCAGATAAGACTGAGGTATAAATATGAACACTAAGGTATAAATATGTAAGTCAGAACATTCCAAGGTGCATACGGACAGACACTGAGACAAAGAGTGCATGAACATTTGAGATATAAACATCTTAATATACAAGAAATGTCTTATTTTATGTTCCAAGAGTACCCGTGTATAGTCAAAAATGTGTTTAAAAATGTCTAAAAAGGCCTATTTTTATCATGTAAACCCTAAATTTGATCCCAAAATATTTTAATTTCATTTAAACTCTGCTTACAAACATTACCCGTACAGAAAATGTACATATAAACCTGTATCCATGCTGTACAGTTTACACTGAATTCCTGCAGTGCTATAATGTAAATACCGATGTAACCTCTGTACAGACTCTACTGTAACTCATGCAAGCATGTTTTGTAATAAATTAATTATATTTACAGGAATAAAAATACAAAGCATTAAGAAGTACATTACGAAAAACACAAGAATATTCGAGGTGCTCCACTGGGGAAATTCTGGACTGCAACTGCGTCAATTGGCAGCAGCCAATCAGCAGCAAGGAGAAATAAATAGCGTTCTCGGATTGGCTAATTTCAACCCTCCCACCTCTGAGTACAGCAGCATTTCACCATTCCAAGATACGCTTTCTTTATGAGACTGTGGTGTGTGTTATAAGAACCACAGAAGTGAAGAGAATGAGTAAGAGTATAATGTTGAAATTTGTTCTAATAAATGAGTGTTATTGTGATAATAATAGCCTGATAAGTTAAATGCTTTATTCTTTTTGAATTTGAATCAAAGTTTATGTAAGGATTTAAAAACAAATTAATTTTGAAGAGAGACAAAACCATTTCAGAAGAACTGAAGAATGAAACATTTTGTTTGTGACATCTTATGGCTTAATGAAACATAGAGGAGTGTCAGCGATGGTGTGTGTAGTGTTCTAATAGTTCTGATAATGGGCAGCTCCCTATACAGGGAGGTTATACAGTCGGATGGCAGCAGGCAAGACAGACCTCCTGACAGACCTTCCCTGCTGTGGTGTGGTTGTATCTGTCTGGCTGCAAGACACAGATAACATGACACAGAGAGCAGACCAACACAGGGGTCCATGACTAGGAACACCTGGGGGATAGGAGGGGCTATGAATAACACACAGGTGAAAAGACTGAGAAGGAGGCAGGACTGGGGTGAAGTCTAGGACCAGCATATTGCACTGAAGGTTTCTGATTCCGATTCTAATCCCAGCGGAAATTGCTTACGTTGTGGCTGCACAGACGTACAGAGACAATAGCAATGAAAATGAGAACAAAGTCAAAATAAAAGTCTCCAAAATATTCAGAAAAAACGTAATACACTATACAAAATGCTTTGATTAGGAAGAGTGTTAGATATAAATACAACAGATAAATGAATAAAAACACTGCTTAATGGGTTTACTCATTAAATTAAATAGGGGTTTGCAGTTTTTCTTTATACTTTTACTGAGTCCATTATTACACATAACACTGGTAAAATTAGAGTATAAAAGCCTATTTATAGCATTTTAACTACTGCACATACAGATAGTGTATTGATGATGATATATTAGGATATGATTTTAAAAAATGTACAACTGAATAGCAGCTGATTATTTCACAGAATATTCTGTGAGGGGTTGATAGGGTGAGGAGTATGCCATAACACGAACACATTTTTTTCCATTACAAATAAAGTGACCCATACCTGAGCTGTGTCCCCCCTCCCCCCAATTTTCCCCCCGACAAAGACCAAGATTTTGCACGCACTTACCAAGTGCTACTCTCAGCACTGTGGAGTGGGTGATCAGCATTGTGTCTAAGATGGACTGACATTTTGACAATGTTCCAATTTCACAGTTTTCCACCGTTATCTAGGGCAGACACTGGCATCAAAACAAACCAAACGCACACAGCATGTGGCAACCTCAAGACAAAGACCAGGCAAAATGACAAGACTGGGACAAAACACTGTAGCAGAAGTGGAAATAGGGCACATTTGGTGGAATGTGATACTTCAAGACAAGATCAGATAGAATTATAGTGTCAATACAGAGTACCGATGATTGTCATGTGTTTTACAAACTTCGCTGAAAAAAAATGATGAAAGATGCTGTTCATAAATATTCTCTGATGATATCCTGGATACTGAACCTTTTAGTTGTCTCACTCCTCATCTCACACTTAACAGTCACTCCAGTGGCGGTCCAGACTGGCCTGACTATTTAAAGATTAGACACAGTAGCAGTTCCAGACACATCTGGGTGTGAATTGGAAGTTAAAATTCCTGGCACAGAGTCAGCAACAGGACAGTGAGAAAGTGAAGAAATTGTTTAAAGCAACTAACTGGAGTCCAGAGGAAATGAAAAAAAAACAAAGGAAGCAAAGGAAAGAAATACAGAATGGCAAGAACGTGCACCAACTCTGTGATGGCTACTTCTTTTCCAAGAGACATTTAAGTGCGTTTCACAGAACTCACTCAGGAATAGGGCTAAAACATGATCCTTATAACCACTGACATAAATCGGCAAAAGCTGAACCCATTCCCCATCAAATATGTATGACATTCTGCCCATCGAACCTCTTTTGTTGGGGCAAGTTTGAAGAACCAGTACATTCCTCATGCCAGCGAAGAGCAACATTGGAACATATCCTCAGTCCCTGTCCTAAAGGACTAGGCACCACTACCCAGTGCTGAGGGGAGTTGCTGAGTCCATCTGTGGTCGACCAGACTTTAGCGTCTCAGATCACCAAGACAGAGAATTTTATCTGTGAGAGCAGGAGAGCATCCAAATCCCCAACCAAAGGCCCAAGCAGATTTTCCTGGAACAGCACAGACTGGCAGATGAGGGTGGACCTGGGAGAGCAACTCAGATTCCCTAAAGACATTGTAGAGACTAGACCTCATGTTGGTCCCTGAACCATCTAAGCAGGTGGTAGTGTTGGAGCTTATGGGGCCTCTGGGACGAGTGGCGGCCAGTGAGAGGAAAAGGGGGAATGTGTGGAACTCGTGCAGGAGCTGGTGAATTTTTATATTTTTATGGCTCAAAACTAGATGCATTTCTGTGAAAAAATGCAAAGTGTGAATATTCAGTTGTTATGGGAAAAATAACAATCCCCCCAAAAAAACTCTTGCACTGTGGATTTGACCTGCACTATTCTGCTACTTTCATTCAGGAACCAACACCTGAACCACCAAGGGACTCGACATGTCAGTTATGGTGAGGGATGACAGCATTCACGGGTTGATTATCATTAATGAACCACAACAAACAGTTACACACGTCCTTTTTTATACCTGACTTGAACTTTAGAGTCTTGAAGTTTGTTTGAGTCCTGTGTATTTTGCGCCACTTTTGTATTTCTCCATGTTTTGTCTCTGTCTGTTCACCACAGCAGTGACATCACAGGCTCTCTTGAGCGAACTGACAGCAGAAATTGATTTTCCAAAGAAACAATAGGCCCCTCATCAAAAATCAGTATACTCACACACACACACACACACACACACACACACAAACACACACACACACACACAC
>JBBMFX010579942.1:0-14121 GCA_037832545.1 Rhabdalestes septentrionalis | reverse complement strand
GTGAGGGGTCTGTGTCTAGAGTGTGAGGGGTCTGTGTCCAGAGTGTGAGGGGTCTGTGTCCAGAGTGTGAGGGGTCTGTGTCCAGTGTGAGAGGGGTCTGTGTCCAGAGTGTGAGGGGTCTGTGTCCAGGGTGTGAGGGGTCTGTGTCCAGAGTGTGAGGGGTCTGTGTCCAGAGTGTGAGGGGTCTGTGTCCAGGGTGTGGAGGCCCATTTCCTTGTTCTTGAGAGGTAGAGGTCCTGGATGGAGGGCCAGGTGGTGTCCTTTTCACTGTCAGTATCAAAGGAGGCGCATGTACCAGCCAACAGGTTGCTTGAGTTGTTGCCAGATTCCTACAGTAGATCTGAGGGATTATCCATGTGCTGTTTAGGTTTAAGTCTGTTGGCAAGGCACGCGGAAGCTTTGAGGAATTACATGAATGCAAATCTAGTTCGTTGCAGTATAGAAAGCTTAATGCACAATTTTTATTGTTTTTGTTGGGTGCCCGGTAGTAAAGTTGCAGATTCAGTGATCCCAAACCTTCGACTGAAGCCTTAAAGATGTATTGATCCATATAAAGTGGAGAATATTCTGTCAATGCAACAAAAGAAGGATCTGGGGAATAAAGAATGCAAACTCTGATATTAGCACAGATATTATGAGACAGTATTAATTTTAATGCACTGTCCTCTCTTCTTGCCAATGTGAGCTGTAGGCAGTTCTAATTTCAAAGGTCTTCTTTAACTTTTATTGTTAGCACAGAGAAATTGTTGTCAGATAGTAGTGATAAATACAAGATGAGTGATGTTTTTTTGATAAACCCTGTTTTGTCTTGAAGAGTTAAAAAGTGTTTGAACAGCTTCTAGTGCTGGCTAAACTTGGGCATCCACACTGAGGACTGTGACAGGGCAGTTTGATTAAGATTTATCTGGGTCCTTAATTTGTTTTTAGTGTGACAGATATGGCAGCTGGTTTGTGAGTGCCAGTAATGCCTTGCAGCAGAGATTCATTAAACAGCCTGGAATTTTTTGGAACAATTATGATTTTTTCCTGTTTACATTTTTTGGGTTATCAAAGCTATACTTGGAGGAGATTTGTCTTTGCTTGATAAGGGTGAGATATTTTGATTTAAAAATGGTGTTGTCACTCAGTGACTCTTGATTAGTAGAGTTGGCAATTAAAGTACCTGGAGGTGTCACTGATCTCATAGAGTTATTGATCACCTATTGATTTTATGTCATTTATAAATTATTTTCACTTACTAGGTGCAGAAATGTTCTTGCCTCTGAGGACTAATACGGTACTCTCCAAAAATAAGTTGAGGCTAATATTGTTAATTTGATTGGCTTCTCGGAGCAAATCTGAGTAATAGAGGTACAAAAGTGAGGGTGTGGTGAAGTGGGGGGTCAAGGTTACAAGGACAGGATTGTGATTTGAAATAAAATTCTAGAGCCAAATACATTAATCTGCATTCAACACTGAGAGAAGAAGTATGTGATCTATCAAAAATTATCTTTGCAATTATGGGGTTTAAAATTTGAGAATAAAAGAGAACTGATGATCTGTTGGGTGTAGAGATTGTCATGGGTCAGTGTGGCCATATTGACTCATGAACTGTGAAGTCTGTGCCATTGTTACATCTTTGGGCTTTTATATATCAGAGAAAGAATTGTTACAGTATTCGTTACTCCTAGGTAATTTGGGAATGGAAGAAAGGAGCTTCTTTGTGAATTCTCCATTGTTGTAGTTAGGAGCATACAGATTTACTAACAGCACTGGGTTTTTACACAAATTACCAAACGCAATGTCACAGGCTCAGTATTATCATTGATTCTTTTAACAGGATTGAAAAGATCCCTTTTTCTTAATTAATGTTGCTGTTTAACTGAAAAATAATAACCAGGCTTCTGGTTCCAGGAGATCAGTAGGACGACACATCCCATCCTCTGATTTACGATACTTTTAACCATGTGATGAATGCTGTTGAAATCTGAAAGCTATTGCAACATTTACCCCTTTCACTAAGTGAAGCAGTGTGTGGGGATGGTACCTTACTCAGGGAAACTCAGAGGTGCCACTAGCAATCTTCCTGGCTGCCTGCTGCTTCACTTGGCGGAGGAGTGTGTTCATATATGACAACAAATGATCACTTTACTTTCCATATATGCGTGAATGTGCAAAAAAATGCAAATGAAAAAGGGATTGAGCCCACAGCCTGACTCTCCTACTTTTCCTCTTTTTTCTACAAAAAGAACTGCAGGTATGGTTTATAATTATTCTTAAATTCCAGTGGCCCTCTATAAAGGTACTTATTGATAGAAAGACTCTAAAATCATTCAAATGACTGCAGTTATTAATTCTACATGACAACAAGCTTTAAATTGAAGAGATGTGGCATTGTCAAATCTTTAGTAAAACTACTTACATACCTAGACTAGCCACAACAATCAAAGCAAAATGTGTAGGACCCAAATTGGTCCGGCCCAATTGAGGAATGGGCTCTAGAAGACTGTTACAAGGTTGGGACTCCACAGACTAAACCTTGAGTATGATTGGCTTATTGAATATAAAAGTCAATGCAAACCATTCCTGAACAATATTTGCAGTGTGATAAGGTTCATTAACTTGCTGAAAGATGCTGCTGTCTTTAGGGAATACTGTTGCTATGAAGGAGTGAACTTGATCTAAATGATTCCATCGGTGGTAAACATCAAAGTAACATTCACATGAAGGCCAGGAGCCAGGAGTGCTCAACAGAACATCGCTCAGAGCTACACACTGTCTCTGCTGGATTGGGTGCATCTTTTTCTCAAGTAAACAAGCCGCAGCTAGTTGCTGTCAACCTGATGTGAAATAAAATGTGATTTAACAGACAGGAACACCTTCTCTCATTATTTCACTCCTATGTTCTTAACACCTACATGGCCTATTGTAGGCACTTTTGGCAGTGGACAGGGTTCCACTTATCCTTGGGTACCCTTTGTATGTTCATTCATCATGAAATTTTCACACAGTGTCAAGCACTTCCTGTGATTCAACTGAAAACGCAATATAAATAGAGGTTATTTTTGTTTAAATGTTAAGGGCTACACTTTTGAATGTTATAAATGTAGAAACAAATTGTAAATCTTACAAAGTCTTGATGTGACAATATGAATTAGCTTTAGTTTGTCTATATTTCTGTTCCGACAGTTTTATTACCTCCGGACTCAGATGGCCCCAAGCACACAGCCTGCAATTACTGAAACAAGTTAACAAAGGTGTAGTGTTTGTTGCATAAAATGGGACCAAGCCGTCCTGGCCTTTAGTGAACAGATTCATTACATCTACATGCGTTCCCCCTCAAAGTTTTGGTACAGAGTTTGCCGACTTCTCCCTAGAACTGAACCAAGAATTGATCGCAGAAACAGATATCCTCAGAATTTGTGGCAGTATATCATTTTTCAGGCATTTTAGTGTTAAGAAAAGTATAATGCTATATGCTGTATATGCAGTACAGCATTCCCGCCTCAGAACAGTTTCCTGTGTGGAGCTATATTGAGTGCTTTACTGAATGTTTATTACAGTGAATTAAATTAAATGAATACTTTATTCACCCTGCTTACACCAAAGAAAATATGTATGCCTGAATTACACTACAGTCTATTTAGGGATAATATTAAATAGATTGTAAACAGTATTTTACATTCTAGCACCGTGGGCAGCAGTTCAGCCTAATCTGTACAATACAAATACAGGTTTACTTTAAAAAAATTTTAAGTGTGATGTATTTGGGTTAAATTAAAATGTTTAAATGAAATTAAAGTGTTTGGAGAGCATATTTGCAGGCATATTTAGGGTTTACACACAAAAAAAATGCCCATCACAAATTCAGATTTTTTCAAAGTTCGCCAGGGCCCTTGGAACATAACCCCTGTAAATTGTGGGTGTCCACTTTATACACTTCCAAAAGCACTGTTCTGAATTTGATTCATTCAAATGCAGACATCAGGTAACCATAGAGGCAAAATTGTGTGAAGACATTTTGTCCACAAAGTTGTCACTTTCCCAGGGAAGAAAAAGCAGATTTTAGCTTTGACATATATTAATGGAAAATAATTTTATTCAAAGTCATTTTTGGGGGGGTTCAACTGATCTGTTGATCATGAAATGTTCCCACAATGGGTCAGTTGGTATTTTTCACAATAATTGGTTTAATATACAGACAATAGATTATAAGAATGTTACATCTTTAAATATGGGCATATTGAAGACACACACATAATAGTTTTGATATTGTAAATTTCATTTATTCAAATAATTCTGAATTGCTGGCCAGTTTCAGCCTGTTTCTCGAGTGTCATTTGCCGTTGCAGTTATTTCACAGGTGATCTAGGCATCATCTCTATGTCAGGCTATATTTGTGCCACACACTCTTGTTTAGAGAGGCCTGCACACAGCAAACACACATTGTCCCAGAGGGCCTCAGACAAAGGAGCCCAGTAGGAACAGACCACCAGGTTCTGAATGACTAGACAGTTGTTACCCACATGACGAGAGAGATTAATAGTGTTGGTGAATGGACACCAGCCTTATATTAGAGGTGGATTAAATGACCAGTTAAGGTAATGTGCCAAACCCAACCGGGGATTCAGAAAGAGGGAATTCAGGACAGGTGTGTCACAGACTCTCAGGTCCAGCGGATTGAATAAAAAGCAAAGCTAGATTATTTCAGAGCCACTTTAAGAGTTTTGCATTTTTCACAATTGGTACTAACGTCTCTGTGCTCACTACAGTGATTCAGCTGTCTCTGTGAATAATGCATTTGATTTTTGTGGAGACAATTTAGAGATTAGAATAAGCTTTATCAAAATGCTTCACTTTAACATTTTTTTTTATCATAGCCATGCCTATTGTCTGCCCTCCTGCTGAGTAAGGCTTATCACTGAATAAGGAACACTGACCAGAGGGCTGATTCATTCCTACGTAAGGTCAAAAGCTCCAGCAGGGCATAAAACATCTCTAAAAAAGTTTTATTATCAAGTGAAATTGTCTTCTTCCATTTACATATATATTAATATATATCAAGCATTATATCTCGAAACATGCAAAAAAAAAAAAGAAAGAATTTCACTTGAATAGAATAATCTTATAATCTTCTCGCATTATGTTTAATATCAGATGCCGTATATTTAGGAGACTTAAGGTGACTCCCCATGCCCCATATTTTATCCAGTAGAGTAAAACCAAAAGCATCTTGTCGCCAATTCCACCATAGATTTAAAAAAAAAAGCATTTCATAGACTTTATATAAAGATCCATGAAGAAACACAGTTACTTAAAATGATAAAAAGCTTTTCAAAAATGTTATACGAAGACCTATGAAGAAACACAGTTACTGCATTTGATAACTTCTAAAACTCGCACATTGGATTAGGGAACGCTAACTGGGAAGGTAGAACTAGTGCAGAGATTATGGGGTGATGTGAAGTCATGCTGGGGCTAGAAGCAGTAAATGAACAGAGCCGAGGAAGGCAATGGCAGAAGGGGGTAGGTTTGCCAACCATCCCGTATTGTCCGGGACATCCCGAAATATGAGTGATATTGATTTGTCCTGTCAGGGCAGCTCCAGGTCCCATATTCTGATCACAGCCTTGTTGATCAATAATAGATGACCGTAAGGGAAAAAAGCTCTTGCACATTGCAAATTATAATTACGAATGTGTAGAAAATGCGAATGTGCAGCTACAAAGATAGTGGTATGTAGGTTGACCAGGTGTCCTCTTTTTCCTGGACATGTCCTCATTTTGAGACCTGTGTCTGGGCAGAATTTCTGGACAGGATTTTGAGCTGCCTAAAAATTTGTCGGCCCAAGATGCGGCCAAGATGCGCATAAAATATATCAACACCCCTGGACCACGACTGTGAGATGCGCATATCACTCCCGGAAACAAGGCTGATCCTCAGTACCCCCCCTTATTTGAGGTTGAGAAAGTTGGCAACCCTAAAAGGGGGTGTCCCTTAACAGAAGACCTCTGCAGAGGGACTGAAGACAATTCCACAATGTAAACCTAAAACTCATCACTGGAGGGTCTGAGGTAGGAACATGGATAGTGAACTAGACAGGGAACTGAACAAGAGACTGAGAAAAGAGGGGAAGGACAAAGACAGAGACAATGACAGGAATATCACCATGAGAAAGACAGTCACAAACAAAAACAGGGGCTCAAAATGTACTGGGGATGGGATATAGGCTGCAAGTTCACCTGCAGGACTGGATTCAGGAGCTGAAGTGCTAGAACCTGACCAGACTTGAAGGGCTAGATTAGCTCAGCAAATTGGACAGAAATATAACATGAAACAAACAGAAAGGAACTGAGTTGAACAGTAAATCAGGGAACTGGGAGACCAGCAGCGCAGGGAGCTGGGAGGTAGCCTGGACAGAACACTCAGACAGAGCATTGGACAGATTGGCACATCCCTTGGGGACATGAAGAGTAGCAAAAATATCCTGATCAGAAGGAAAACCCGAGGACATCCTAATGTAGGATCAGATATATGATCCAAATCAAAAGAAATTATCACAAGAATCATGATCTGACCACGCTTTGGCTAAGAGGTCAATTTCAAACAGAACAAACCCCTCATGTTTGAACCAGAAAGTCTGGGGTTTGTCAAGGCAGATTAGACACTTTATGGTCATTTAGAAAGACAATGAAGTCTTTGTCTAAGACTGGCCCCTAATCAGCGTGACCCATCGGTCACCCTCAGACACACACTCCCACACAGACACACACACACACACACACACACACACACACACACACAAATGGACGATAGTAAGAGAGACAAAAGACATTATTTTCTTTTTTCCCTTTTTTCTTTTACTTAAAATTTTAAACATGTTTTCTGTGACTACTAACCTTAAGATTGGCTGGGGCACATTAGGCAGAAATTTACAACTCTGTATTGTGTGAAGATGTTACTGTCATCATTGCTCTCAAAACACAGAGATCCAACCTCTTTGCCTGAACCACCTGTGTCACACCAAAACTTTGCCATAGGATACCAGGATACCGTATTTTTTTTGCCGTATAAGGCTCACTTTTTCTTCCCCAAAACTGGGGGAGAAAAGTTGGTGCATCTTATACGAGGAATATACATTTTGCCTGCATTAAAACTGCACCTAACTTTGTGTGTTGCTTGCTCGCAGTCCTCTTTTTATGCTGTGTGCGCTGCAGTCAAATTTTTCACATGACAAAAACGAGACGAGACGCGACGTTAATGCTGGTCATGTGATGATAACGAAACGGCATCTATAATGTATTTTTGTTGACGAATAAGAGCGAGACTAAATGTGGTTTACAATATAAAACTGTGCTAAAGTGTCTCTTCATTTTCGTTGACCGATAGGTTTTCCTGTGCGATAGGGAGGGGATAAAATGTAAATAATTACAGTCAATTTGTTGGGCCGGGCTGGTTTCGGACACAAGAGCACGGGTTTGGGTCATGTCGGTTTTCATTTTTTGGGACTGATCTGGGCTCAAATGTAAATGAAATGTATCTAGAGTGGACAAAAGTTTTGGGACACCTTTTTTCTAGATTTTCCTCCTTTAAAATTGGGTGCGTCTTATATTCCGGAGCGCCTTATACGGTGAAAAATGCGGTAAATTAAACAAAACATTTATCCCAGTATTATTAGTAGTAGGGAATATTGGGATTGAAAATAATATTCATATTTAATTATTAATAAACCCCTACACAAATGACCCTGTTGCATTGACCTTGACAGGTACAGGTATGGAAACAGGATCTGTCATGTCTTCAGCCACATTCAGCCCTGACTGTCAGGGCCAGGACTTTAATCTTCTGTCATTATGGGCTGGAAATGAATCCTAGGCTGCAGTGAAATCTTATAACCAGGCCACTGTCAAAGAGTAGTAAAGTGCTTGTGAGTGCAGATCGCTTTTACAGTTTATCGTTATGGTATGTACGTCTATTATGTTCCTTATGAAACAACTCCCAGAAAATTACAGATATGCTTCAGTTCTACCAATCTTTATATTCACTTTAGAACATTTTTGTTTTCTGTGTTTTAAAAGCTGGTGTGATGTAAACTACTGTTTCTAAAGTACTATTTGCAAATGTAAGCTTTACTGTAAACCTATGGTTGTTGTGTAAGGAACTCGGAAGCAGGAGCGGAACAGGACTAAGTAACAGCCCTGGATTTCCTCCACCTGCTGTACACGATAAAAGGTCCACCGGCTGTCGGTCAGGGGGCGAGTCGCACAGAGGTCTATGTCTTGGCCGTTGCTCAGGGGTATGGTCGGTTTATGTTGGCTTTTAAATATTTTAAACCTGATAAACCATTGTATTAGCAACTTCTGCTCTTCTGGACTTTTCCAACGCAAAGCTTGCCAGTGTGTGAGAAAGCTTGACCCGCAACACAGGCAGGTGTACAAGAAAAGTACTTCACTTGCGTGGATGTACTGCATGAGACTGAATCAATTCCACTCTTTAAAAACAGAATAGCAAGAACTTTCTTCCATCCAGCACCTGGTCTAAAAGGCCCAATGCACAGTGCACAGGATAGTGAAAGAGAAGATTCTGAAATGTGTTGTGACTTCAGTTTACATGAGGTGATATGTGTAACTTTGTGAACAGAGTGTGTGTATCTAAGAGTGACCGAAACCTCAACCCTGCAGTGCGTATTTCACACTTCAAAATGCATTTGCTGACCCCAGTAGCAAGATAATAAGAGAATACTTTTCACTTTTATGCAGACTAGTTGGAGATGGTGGTGGTATTTTCTTCAGCGTAACACAAGTTCTTCTGCCGCTTAGCGATTTGCTGTTTTTGTCAAAACCATTTTATATGTGCTAAAACCTCCCGGCTCAGAGAGAGCAATTAGCTTATTATGAAAAGAGACAGCAACAAGGAGACAGCAGAACAAATGTTTGTTGTTAGTGCCCTATTCGTCCTGCCTTTCTGTTTTCTCCTCCTTCTTCTCTGTGGTCTTGTCTGGAGCTTTTTCGCACTAACACTCGTCAGAGGCCATTATTCCTGCAGTCTGAGCGGCCGTGACCTCTCCCTCACTGCAGCGGATTGGGACATTATGGCAGAAAGACTGCACTTTAAGGTGATGGGGGGAAAATGCTTCCAGTCAAGTGGAAAATGAGTCAAGTATCACACAATAGTGAGGGCACACATGCCTTTGGAGCACACAGGGGGTTCGGAAAAAAAAGGAATCGCTTTTCTTCCATATTCTGCCATCCCATCAAAAAGCTCATGTGCTTTTCAACCATCTGTGTATTTCTCACTTTACGTTTTACTCATTTGCAGTATCAGTGAAGTGTTTGAACACCCATAGTAAGGTTTATGAGATTTTTATGCTGTAGTGAAGACATCTTTTAAAGAACATGTGGCTGGAACAAGGTCTCACATCTCCTACAAGGTTTGCTGGATTTAACTTTACAGGAGGTGGCAAAAAAACATAGATACATATACAATTAATGGAAGATTTAGGAATGAATTGTGGACCATATTTATTGATTAAATCAATCTGGAAATACTTCTGAATTCCTGATTTTGAGGTGTCCTGTTGGCTAGATACAGACATTCTTGATTTAATGCGTTCATCTTCCACCCAGACAAAGGTAGACACAATTCATTTTAAGAAGCCAAGAGAAAAGGAAAAGATGTTTGTCAACTTCAAATTAGCAAAGTCAACTTTTAAAAGCAAAATTAGCCATGTTACCCTAACTGTTTATGGTATTTTTTTCCCAACAATGTTACAGCTACACTGTTTGCATTTTATTATAGTTGGTATCAAATGTATGATTTGAGATTCCAAGAATCGTTAATCAACCAATCATAAGCATGCAATACATGGCTGTACAGAACTTGCATATGAAGTGCATGCTCATAATTGAATGAAAAAATGTTCACCTTGTCGGGCCCTGCCATTTTCATCATTTACACATATTGTTGACCTTTGCACCAAAGTTACCATTTTTTCTGTATCTTTATGGAAGAAAGTACTCCCAGTGCATTGTGGCAAACTATCTAGGATTCTGGGAGTAGATTAAAAAAAAAACTTGTGTGCAGGAATGCTTTGTGTGGGGAATAATTGTAAAAGCACCTATAGTGTTTTAGATCTTGTCTTACATGGAAAGAGTGCATGGATGGAGTGAAGTTTCATTTATGTAAAGAAAAGCAAAGCAGAGCTCCGGCACAGTCATTTAAGGGAAATGCAAATAATTTCTAATTATTCTATTTCTGCCTCACGCCTACTGACCCTGGGATAGGCTCCGGGTCCCTGCGATCCTAGTCAAGATTAAGCGGTTACAGAAAGCGAGTGAGAGAGAGAGAGAGTCTTTCGGGAAACTATTTAAATCTTCCCCATCTGCTTCCTGCATGTCTTGGCCATGTCTCGTGTGCAATGCCCCAATTGCCTGGGTTGCCAGAGTACTGAGCCTGGAACTTCCCTCTACATCTGTTTGCCGCTATGGTTTCTCCCACTTACCTGATTGTCTACACCAGGGGTCTCCAACATTTTTACCTCTGAGAGCTACTTTTACAAAATGAAAATGGCAGAGAGCTACTCTTTTTGTATCATGAAATTAAATTTTCATCCTCTTATTTGTATGGTGACCTGCTGCGGTCATGGTTCCTGCCCATCTCCCATCATCTAAATCTGAATCTGAATCCAAATCCGAATCTGAATCATCACCTTTGACTCATCAACCTTGACAGCAGAGCAACTGTTTTATTGACAACTAACATTGTTAGGCAAGTTACTTCAAAACTGTAATGCATTATTTAATATATGTTACTGTCATTTAAAAGTAATTCGTTACATAACAATATTACTGTATTTAAAATGTAAGGCATTACACCACTATTGCATTACTTTAAGTTACTCTGACCAAAATAACTGGAAATATGGAGCTAGCAATGTAAATATAGCTCTTAACTCAATGAGCTCATTCCACAGCCAGAGGAAGGTGATGAGGGATCTGACTGAGCGGCTCATGGTTAAAAACAGGACTAACTGGCGTACGATCAGTTGCAGGTTCGCTCATCTCTCTGCGCTGTCTGACTACAAGAAGTGAAACATTTTTCTCCTCTGCTGATCTCGCGGTCATTTTGGCAAATTTGAATTGCAGTGATGTTGTTTAGTGTTCATTTATTTAAAACGTTTTAGAGAGGGGATGCGCATTTGGGGGCGGGGTCTGCGTGCGTGTGTCTGAGAAGGGGGAGTGCGAGTGTAAGAGAAGTGTGTGTGTGTGTGTGTGTGTGGCTGTGAGGGGGTGAGCGAGAATGAGAGAAGATATGATTGCATCTCGCTAGTTGGGCTGTTACTTTTCTGTTATTTCTGTTTTACTGCAGCGTGGTTACAGCTGACAGTGACCAGTTCGGTAATAATAAACATCAGTTTACGGAATAACTGTGTCATCCCATCCAACCGTTCTGGTGACGCTTCAGCATTAAGATTAAAAAAAAAAATCACTTCATTCTGTGTTAAAATTTTATTGTAACGCGCATTACTGACATTTGTACCGAGTAAAATATTAACAATTTTTTTTTCTGTAATGCCTTAAATTACCGCATTACAGCAAAAAGCAATGCATTACATTAATTAGTTACTTTTGTAACAACTAATGGCCAAATAATGATTTGGTGAAAGAAGGGGGCGGATATGGTTGGCTATACATGCGACTTGGTTTTCCAAGTGACTAATAAAATTTGACTGGTCACGTTTTCAAATGTATGTAGATTCGTTAACCCTTCGGTGAGCTACTTGGAGAGGGGTTTCGAGCTACTGGTAGCTCGCGAGGGATGTGTTGGAGACCCCTGGTCTACACCTATTCTGCACTCTTTCTTTCCATACTTATGACCAGCCTGAAGCAAAATCTAGTGTCTGTCCTCCATCATGCCTGCTGGCTAGCATGGCATGTTGTTTGTTTGTCCTCTTAAAATTCTTAATTTGAATGAATTTTTGCTTTTCATGACAAGGACTGATGCTAATTTAAGAAATCACATCGGTGAAAGCTGAAAAATATTTTTATATATATTAATTTGATAACATTTTGAGAGTATAAACAGGAGGTGGCCATTTTTGGCAACGAGGACGCTGAGTGTGAGTTTTTTTAACTTTCTTTCCCTGCAAAAAATAAACAATGCATAATAATCAGTGTTGTTGTTGATCAGTTCCATATCTCAGACTGAACTATTAGTTACAAGAAAATCCAGCACCATTGAGAATGATTTCTAACAAGTGCACAGGTATTTGAAGGATTAAAAAATAAAAAAAGAATGGAAATGTTATACTTATGACAAGTACTGATGTTAATTAAACACTTTATGCAGTAAAAATAGCAAAAAAGCATAAACATAATAAAAATCACAGACTTAATCTGATGGTGGCCATTTTTGGCCTTGAGGATGCTGAAAGGGTAGCAAAAATGAGGACAGCCAGAGGGTTAACACCTTCCATGGCAGTTCTATGGTGTTGTTATGTTAAAGGTATGAAATTGGTCATCTAAGGTCTGCAGCGGGGGGATTGCGAGGCAGGTTATAATTTCTGCCATCCGAGGCCAGATGTTTCAAGAGAGCACAAATGAGTGCAAGAGTTGGAGTTCTTGGAGATTACCTTATTGTGCAGAAAACTGGATAAAACAACATTGTAACTATTGAAATAGCTTGTCTTATTTTATTAAATGATAATATTTTCTACACCTTTACAGCTTTGGAAAACATCTCTGGTTTTATCTTTTAAATATTGAACTGAACAGCTTTGCACTAGTTTTTTAGAACAGCTGACAATATTTCTCCTAATTTTCTCAATAAAATATAGTTCTTAAAGCATATTTTTAAGGAAAATTACAAAGGAAATTATGCAGTGTTTACAGAACTTGAATAATTCAAAGACAATCTCTTGTTCGCTCTTAAACAAAATAACAATAATTACCTTTGATGAGTAGTGTTTTTCCATCCAATTGGTCTCACTGTGAGAGGAGAGTGTTAATTACAGCAGTGTTTTTTTATACTTTTCCTTATTCAGTAAGATGTGATTCAGGTCATCACTAATCATTCCCTCATAAAACAGAATGAGGTGCTTGTGTAGACACTGTCATGGTTGTCATACTCATAAGAGATGCTGATTGAAAAATAATTGGCAATGGTCTCTTATTTTTTTCTGGAGTTGGAAATCTGCTGGAAATCAAATTCGTCTTCATGGTGAATGTATAGAACCATGAGTAGTGAGTTAAATTGCTTAGAAACCTGGGGCCTATAAAGACAGAGTTAGCTCAGGGCCATAGAATTCCACAATACACACATAGCAAGAGTGAAAGACTGATATGAAACAATGCAAAATGAATAAAGTGTAAAAAAAAACCATCAAGAATGTTTTTAGTTCGTAAGATGCTGATCCCTGGGCCCACCTATCATAATGATGTTCCATGGTCTTGGACTGCCATTGTACTGTTGTGGGAAATCTCTGGTCATGGTTTGCCAGCTTCTCAGTTTCTGATACCTAGCCAGAGCCAGAGCCAGAGACTAGCACATCCTTGCAAGCCTATAAAGATGTGATCCCAGCTGCTAGCTGTTTGGCTCATCCTTAAAAAGCCAGCACAATTCCTGTCCTCTGGTCAAAGCGTATGATGGAAAGCCTATGTGTCCCTGTATGGCATGTTTGGCAGACTGTGATAGACTTAGGGCTGGTTCCAGAGAGACATGGCTGATGCAGGACACTCTGCTAGTGTGTGTGTGTGTGTGTGTGTGTGTGTGCAGAAAAACTTGTGGAATGCTTTGCCCTGGAAGCCTGAGAGGGCTTTGGAAAGACTATGAAAGGGCTTTGTTTCTAAACAGAGAGAACACAGAGTGCTTTGAGACCCAGATTTGTCTTGCTAAAATGGTTGAGAGAGAAAGAGAGAACTACTGAAAGAGAGAAATATTTATGAAATATTTTATCCGGTTTGTGAAGCAGGGAATAAGGCATGATAATGGTGTAATAGGAAGGGTGTGGCAGTGTGTGTTTGTGCGCCCGTGCGTGTGTGTGTGTGTGTGTGTGTGTGTGTGTGTATGTGTGTATGTGTGTGTGTGTGTGTGTGTGTGTATGTGTGTGTGTGTGTGTGTGTGTGTGTGTGTGTGTGTGTGTGT
>JBBMFX010579924.1:0-14123 GCA_037832545.1 Rhabdalestes septentrionalis | reverse complement strand
TCCACACTGAACTCATCCAGCCATGTCTTTATGGAGCTTGCTTTGTGCACTGGGACACAGTCATGCTGGAATAGAAATAGCTCTTCCCAAACTGGGTCCACAAAGTTAGCCAGAATATCTTGGTCAGATGAAGCATTAATATTTGCCTTCACTGGAAGAATGAGGCCTAGTCCCAATGCTGAAAAACAGTTATGTGCCTAAGTGACCACTTGTCATACGTGAACACACCACAGAACACAAAGTGAAATTGTTTCTCTGTATATAAACCCATTCACCAAGTGAAGCAGCAGGTAGCCTGGAACACAGCGCCTGAGTGGTACCACCAGCATTCTTTGGATTCGAGCCCATGGCCTTCTGATCACAGGGCCAACTCCCTAACCACATGGGCACAAGCTGTGTGTGTGTGTGTGTGTGTGTGTGTGTGTGTGTGTGTGTGCAAACAAAACGCCTATCAAGAGCCCCAAAAGTACAGTTATGTAGCTTTCTCAACACTAGATGGCAGTATAATACTGAAAACTGTTTCATGTGCACTCACCTGTTTTTTACTATATTTATGAGGATATTTTATCCACTTGTGTAAGAGTAAAGTTGAGTAATACTTTTGTTAATGTCACAACTAATAATACAACTACCAAACAATATTATCTCTATGTTTTCTGTTGTGTGATGAAAAACACTTAATTGAGAAAACCAGCAAAATGTGCCACTCCTACAGATTTTTGGTTTTATTATGAGAACTCCCAAAACAGTTCAAAGTAAAAACACATTTATAACAGAAATAAAAATCTGTACAACTGTATTGTATATTATATTATTTTAATCAGCATCATTATCATCCCCCTAAAATGCATTATAAAGGTCAAAATACATAGCTACACACACACACACACACACACACACACACACACACTCTCTTTTTCTCTTTCTAGGCATGACGTGACATCATGTGGTTAAATCCACTCAGTGCAGTCCAGCATGCAGTCACTGCTCAGAGTGTTACATAATCTTAATTAACCATATTAAATTATGAAGTACACACAGGAGTAACTATATTAAATTATGAAGTACACAAAGAAGTACTTCACACAGGAATGCCTCCCAAAAATGTCAAAAAGCATTCACCTATCACATTCAGATTCAGAATCAGATTTGTCACATACAGTATCATACTTGGTACAACATGCAGTAAAATGCTTTTTGCAATGCCTGACCTTAGGAAACAGTTGAGGAAAACTGTAGAAGTGGTATGAAGGTAAGATGGTAAGGATGGTGGAGATAAGTAAGTAAATATAAAGTGCAGATGCATTACCAAAACTGTGTGGGGATGTAATATTCATATAAATAATATATATAATATACATTTAACATTTTATGGGGTGGAGAATTAAAGTGATATATGAACATATTATGATACAAAGTGCAGGTACAAAAAAGAGAGATTGTGCAAAAGAGAAAGATGAATATAATATAATATGAATAGTCACAGTTCCAGATATTGTAGATGTTCAGGTGCAACAGGGAAAGATATTAATATGGATAAGTGTGTAGTATGAATAATAGTCCCAGTTCAGATATTGCAGATGTATTACAGAGATGTATTATCAATGTACTTTGTAAACACACTGAAATCATTTCAGGGAATATGCCCTCAGTGTAGGCCTTGGGTAAAGGTGCAATGTAGGTCAGTTGATTTACATCAGTGAACAGACCCATTTGGCAGGAAGAGCAGATTTATTTGATGGGTAGAGGGGCTGACATGTTTTCTAGCCCATGGATGCCTGGTACCAGAGTTCACAATATTATATACTATACGTTGTATTGAGTTTTCACTGTAACAGGGGCGGAGCTTGGGGTGGCTTTGGGGACTGGGCCCCGAACCTCACTTCAAAAGCCCTGAATCTTTTTAACCCTGACAATATATGCTGCCTATGAAATACGATAAAACTCATTAATGGGCACAAACCCCCATTTCCCTCATTCTAAAAATGCTGTTATTTCAACGGGCTGAAACTACAAAAACAGAGTTCCACCAACTCAATATTCTAAAAACACTAACGGTAACGTCTACTCATCTGTCGTCTCTCAGAACTCGTCTCTATCTTCAAGTAGCCTCAAATATAACCATGGACATAAGACAATTCTTAAAAAAACCCCACCAGTGTTCCATCAGAAACAGCTGCCAGTAACTTGTCAGACGTTTCAGGTCAGTGATATAAACACATCAGTTTAGCACACTTTGACATTTAATGCTAATCACAACTTGGCTGTACTGTACAGCACTACATCGGCTATGCTATGCTAGCTAGGTTAGACTGCTAAGATTTGCTGCTACAATTCCTCCCCTCATACAAAACATATAACCAGCGTTGTTTAAATGTCAGAAATCTGTTTTCCAAATGTAATTATCTCCCTTTTGACTTTATTTGACAGCATTATATTACCTAATAAAAGTGTTAGGCTACCGTACATTAAAACATGATCCAGGTGGCACGTCTTGAAAATCCAAGGAAAAAAAAAAATATGTTGGACATATTCTTTAATTTATTCAACCTTTAATAATGTTTTAGAGAACACGTTTAAAAAGATCTCATAACGTGTGATAATGCAACAGTCAGGGTGGAGGCTGGTCGCAAGATTGCTTCTCAAGCGAATTTTACACCACGCAGCACTTTGCTGGGGCACTGATCTATAAAGCACCTGGATAAAGCGTGTAGCCAACTCCATAACACTGAAGAGTATATTGTAGAGATCAATGCCCCTTTGCAGAGCTGCGTTCGCGCACTTTTCAGCTTGCCTTGCATACAAATCCACGTTCAATGAACTTTGCCATGTCTACCCTAAAGTGGACTAGAATGCAGGAAATTGCATCTAAGAAATGCAAAATTTTCTGGGGGCGACCCACAGACCCCCCTCTGGGCTAAGCCCCAGATGCTCACTATGTTTGGTTCCGCCTCTGCACTGTAATTTCCTTTCTAGTCTTAATTAATATCACAAAAGATGAGCAGAAAATGGCTTACCTTAGAATGTTCGCACATGTAGCGTGAGGGGAGAGCTCTAGTGCGGAGATGCACAAAAGAGCGGTTTACTCACGCGGTTGATCTGTGAATGCTATGAAATATACAGAGTAAGATTCCCACGTGGAATCAACATTTACACTCACACACAACGATAATGAGTACTCACGGTTTGGTAGAGTCAGGTTGAGGGCGAGGAACTCAATGACTGAGCAAATACCGTGATGTGTGGATTCCCCTTGACCTGTGTGTGAAAGTAGCTGGGTCCAGGATGAACTGCCCGGGGAACCTCCGGGCCATAGCCTTCCCAAACGACAAGGTACTGAGTGCCACGACCACGCCGTCGCGAATCAAGGATCCGACAGCCGGTATAAGCATGACCACCATCAATGATTCTGGGGGAAGGAGGATCCGGAGTGGCAGGGGATAGGGGAGAGGTGCGGAAGAGTTTGAACTGGTGGAATACAGGGGTGGATTAGGGAAGAGGCAGGCAGCTGGAGCCGGAAGGTGACAGGGTTAATACGGTGTGTGATCCGATAGGGTCCGATGAAACGTGGTGATAGCTTCTTGGATTCTGTGTGGAGGTGGAGATTTTGTATGGAGAGATAAACCCTGTCAACAACGTGGTACAATCGTCCCGGGGGGGTGTCGACAGCGGTACTGAATGGAGTAGCAATTGTTGGCTTTATTGATGGATCGACCGGCGCGTTCCCAGCCCTGCCGACACCTGTGGACCAATTGTTGGTCCGTTGGCATGTCAACCTCTGGTTCCTGATGTTCAAACATCAGAGGTTGGAAGCCATAGCATACCTCAAATGGACTCATTCCCGTGGCAGAGGATGTGAGCAGGTTGTGGGAAAGCTCGTCCCAAACGAGGTAGCGGGCCCAGTAGTGCTGACGGTCGGCAACAAAACACCACAGGAAGCGCCCCAGTAGTTGATTGGTCCGCTCCGTCTGACAGTTGGTCTGTGGGTGGCATCCAGAGGAGAGACTGCAGGAGACCTCGATCAGACGGCAGAAGGCCCTCCAGAACCGGGCTGTGAACTGGGGCCCTCTGTCCGAGACAATGTCCTTGGGGAACCCATGCAAGCGGACTACATGTTCGATTACTAATAAGGCGGTCTGTTTAGCTGATGGGAGCCCCAATAGAGCAACCACGGCCTTGGAGAACCGGTCCACTATAGTGAGCATGGTGGTTTTTACCAGCGTTTCGTTTTGGCCGGTGGGAGTGATGAAGGCCGTCTTCCACTCGTCGCCCTCTCTGATCCGGACCAAGTTGTAAGCATTACGCAGGTCCAATTTGGTAAAGATAGTGGCACCAGAGAGAGCGTCCAGGGCAGTGTTGCCAAGAGGGAGTGGATGACTGTCTTTGATCCGATTAAGCCCTCGGTAGTCGACACATGGGCGGAGGCCACCATCTTTCTTCTTAACAAAGAAGAACCCCGGCCGGAGAAGAGGAGGGCCGGATGGTCCCCTGTCGGAGGCCCTCAGTGACATATTCCTCCATGGCCTTCTATTCTTCCTTGGACAGGGAGTAAAGGTGACCGCAGGGCAGAGACGTACTGTGCTGGAGGTTTATGGCAAGGTCGTAGGTCCGGTGAGGAGGCAGGCTGACAGCTCTAGCTTTGTTGAATACCTCCTTAAATTCCTGATACGGATATGGCGGTTAAGTCGACCTGGATGGCTGGGGGCTCCCCTGAACACGTCCCAGCAGCCGCTGTGAACCAAAGCTCCTGACAGGTCGCACCCCACTGAAGAATACGGTGCTGAGACCAGGAGATGAGGGGATCGTGCTGCAGAGGCCGAGGGTAGTCCAGAATGATCGGAGGTGTGGTGAGGTGAGTGACGAGGAATGAAATCCTTTCTGAGTGTTGGTCGATGTTGAATTGAAGAGGTGAAGTTCGATGAGTGATAGGGCTGTGGCGAAGGGGGCGACCATCCACAGCTGTTATATTAAGCAGCCGGGATAACGCCTCCATTTTCACACCCAGTTTAACAGCAAAATTTAGGTCATTAAAGTTGCCGGCAGCTCCTGAATCAACAAAAGCATCAACACTAACCTGTTTGTGGCTGCACTGGATGTGAGCATGAGTCAGGAAATGGGAAACTTGAAGGTCAGTGGAGATGGTGGTAGACAACCCGGCTGAAGACCTCCGCATCTTCACCAGGTTTGAGCGTTTCCCGGACAGAGTGGACAGATCGCTCGGTGATGGTCCGGGAATGCGCAGTATGTGCAGAACCCCTTGTGGAAGTGAGGAGTCCACTCGGCCTGGCTGCATGGTCTGAGGGGCTGTCCACGGACGAGAGCTGATGCAGGTGTTGATACGCATGCACAGCTGAATTAAATCCTCCACTTTCTCAGGAAGCTCTCGTCCGACGAGGAGATCTTTCATCTTGGTGGACAGTCCTTCGTAGAAAGACGTCTGGAGTGCAGCGTCCCCCCATCCGGTCTGAACAGCAAGGGTACGGAATTTGGCAGTATACTTACGCACCGGCAGTCTCCCTGCCACAGATGGTAAAGTTTAGAAGCCACCTCCACCTCACTGTCGGGGTGTTGGAAGGCGGCTTTGAGGAGCTTCGTGAACTGCAAGTAGTTGTGACATTCTGTGATGTTGTTCCTCAAAACCGGCAAGGCCCACTCAGCTGAGTGAGTAGGGAGACAAGCAGTGTGATCCTGGATCTCTCGTTGGTGTAGAGATCCAGCTGAAACTCAAATACAAGAGACAGGTTGGTCAGAAAAACATCGCACTGCCCGTCAACTCTGTTCCATTTATCAGGGAGTGCTATTTTGGGTTGATTATGATGATGAGATGAGACGGGGAAGGGAGACGGAGGAGTTGGTTGAGGCTGTGGTGGTGCGGCAAGTGTTAAGGGAGGAGCCACTAGCAGCTGAGACACCAGCTGGCCCAGGTGAGCAACTTCAGCTCTCAGCTGCTGAATCTTAGCCTGCTGCATCTGCACCATAGCCGTCAACTGATCCCACTCCGCATAGCTCACAATCTTTGGCTCAGTCATTTCTGTCACAAAAGATGAGCAGAAAATGGCTTACCTTAGAATGTTCGCCCGTGTAGCGTGAGGGGAGAGCTCTAGTGCGAAGAAGCACGAGAGAGCAGTTTACTCACGCAGTTGATCTGTGAACGCTCTGAAATATACAGAGTAAGATTTCCACCAGGAATCAACATTCACACTCACACACAATGATGGGTCCTCACGGTTTGGTAGAGTCAGGCTGAGGGTGAGGAACTCATTGACTGAGCAAAGAGGAAGCTCCCACTTCCTGTTTATATACCGTGACGCGGGGATTCCCCTTGACCTTGACGCGTCATGCGGTTGTGTGTGTGTTCAAAAGTAAAAGAGAGCTGTCCCTCTGCAGTCACTGGTGAACACACCACAGATCAGATCTTCACGCCCTCTCAGTATTTAACATTTAAGGCATTTAGCAGATGCTTTTATCCAAAGCAACTTCCATCCCCTAACTACAGGGGGCAGTCTCCCTGGAGCATCTTGAGCTGAGGGGTCTTGCTCAGGACTTCCAGAGGCAAGTATCCTACAAAATGAGCTACCACCACTTCCCCGTTCACCAGCCATACACCCTGAGAAAAATGTGTGGGGAAAATATATTGCATGTGGGTGAAGCCTCAGTGGTGAAAACAGCATTCTTAGGATGCAAACCCACAATCTTCTGATCACAGGGCTAACTCCCTAACCCCTTTCCCACCAACTGTCCTTAAATGCATAGTAAAAAGGACTTCTATTTTCACAACTCAGTTTCCAACCCGAAGAAGCTAAAAGCTTGCTGCCTACAAGAAATGCCACTTGTTATTAAACCTCAAGCTATTATTAATACATTTGTCATGATTACCTGCTT
This sequence comes from Rhabdalestes septentrionalis, assembly GCA_037832545.1. Lineage (NCBI taxonomy): Eukaryota > Metazoa > Chordata > Actinopteri > Characiformes > Alestidae > Rhabdalestes > Rhabdalestes septentrionalis. The sequence goes on along the minus strand of JBBMFX010579924.1, from coordinate 7,241 downwards.
ATTTAAATAACGTTTAGGATAAGCGAATGTGTTAAAAAATCAGGTTAAATCCTTCTTTCTGTTGAATGTTGACTTAATGTAGATGCAGTGCTCTTATTTAAGGGCGCAATCTGGCCTGAAAGTAACATTTAATATTATTTGTCACATTATGTAATGTTCTGTAGCACAGCATTACATTCCTTTACATACAGATCTTTATCAGTTTGACCAAATTGATGATTTTGCAGCCTATTTTGTGTTTTTGTCTGTCGCTATGTCCTTTCGTTCTCATGAACCCAAATATGATACTGAAGTGTATAATGAACACATCCTTAATTCTTGGTTACTCCTGGGTATTAATATATAATTTATAAATAAATCAAATAACCAATTGGAGTATCGGGACTCCATCAGGAGATTGCCACAGCCAAAAAAGCATAATTTTCTTTGCTCTGTCTGGGTGGGTAGGGTGGTCCTCCCTCTCCCTCATTAGTCTGAATGATGCTAGCCACTGTTAGCTGATGTAATCAATGTAAAGGTAAAAGGGGCGTTTGGCTGACTCCCTTATCAAGAGTGACATACAATCATAAGTTACAGGGACAGTTCCCTTTGTAGACACTCAGCGTTAAGTGTCTTGCTCAAAGACACAATGGTAGAAAGTGGGTTACGCACCTGCAACATTGTGGTAAATGTTTCACCCACTGGGTCACTACCCCCCTGTGTTGCGGTATCGAAGATATTGCATTTAAAAACATTCCACAAGATGTGATGGTGTTTAATGTGATGCACATGTTGTCCTCCCAGTCTTAGTGGGATTATATGATCAGGGAAATCCCAGTGGAACTGAATAAATGAGTTTTCAAGAGGTTTGTAAAACCCTCCTGAAGTCTCATTTATTCAGAGAGCATCCATCTTCTTGCATCACTCCCAACTAAAAGATTTTAGAGATCTCACACTGTTCTGAAATGTGTTTCCATGTATTGTAAGTCACTTTGGATAAAAGCGTCTGCCACCTGAATGTAGTGTAATGTAACTTGAACAAATCTCGTTTTTTTTGTATATGACCTAAGAAATTTATGGTACCCCAAATAAACAAAAGTATTGGACACCTGTTTTTCAGGGTTTGGGTTAGTCCCCTAACATCCAGTGAAGGACAATCTTAATGCTCCAGCAAACCAAGACATTTTGAATGACGCCATGCTTCCAACTTTGAGGACACAGTTTGGGGAAGAACCTTTTCTATTCCAGCATGACTGTGTCCCAGTGCACAAAGCGAGCTCCATTAAGACATGGCTGGGGGAGGTTAGATTATAGAAACTTGACAGATCATCACAGAACCCTGACCTCAACCCCATCCAAACTTTTTTGGACCCCCCTACATTAAACATAAATAATTAGTTCACCTAGCGCTGTTGAATATTTCGTTAAAAAAACCACGCCCAAACCCTGCTCTCACGCATAGACCAGTGCATTCCTCTTATGTTATAAATGCTTCCTACACCCCTGATGGGCACAAATTCCCACAGGAATAAGAGTGGAAGCTTTTATAGCTGCAAAGGGGGTGCAATTCCATATTAAAGATATATTAAAAATGTATTTGGGTGAAATGCTTTTAAAGCCAATGTTCATGTAATCCCTCACCCTGCAGGCCTTTCACCAGACTGCAGCTGGACATTACTGTACATGTCCCTGCCTCAGTCCCATTGGTTTGGTCAAATAACCCCCCACAGTGCATCTGAGAACACAGAAGGATGTGCTTTTGCACCACAGCCCCTACATCCTATCCGTCATAAAGCTGCGATGGGGTGTTTAAGGGCAGCTGAGGATGATAGATTACAGTTTTATACGATGGAGAAAGTCACAACAGTGGAAATAAAGAAGGGCCCGTTTTAGCTGGCACGACTCTACAGTTATTGTACCATAAGGAAGCATTTAGCTCACTGGATCAGATGCTGGACCAAACGCCCTGCAGCTACTGTAGGGCATCTCCAGTGCAATCAAACATTCCTGCAACAGGCCAAGCGTATAAGAAGTGATACTGCAGAATGTAACCAAGAAATTTAACGAAGCCGCAAGCAGCAACAGCAACGGAAAGATTGTTTGGGAAAAAAGTATCCTGCATTTTATATAAACAAAAGAGGACAAAGTCTGGCAAAGTCCAGACACACACACACACACACACACACACAAACACACACAAACACAAAAGACCTTTTTGCAAATGAATATTACAGGCCAAAAATGTATGAAAATATTGACGCTACAATATGACCAATTAAATATTGATCATAGATTTACCTTAAGGTTACAGTCAATAAGGTTTGGCCCTTTTTTTCCCACAATATCTTTATTTGAATTCTAAGCAGTGACAAGACGTACATCCTTAGATATTCCTTAGATAATGTCATACAACAAAGGTTTGCTGCCTTATTACAAAGAAAACACAAGACAAGACAAGACAAAATCACATAAAGAACATCGATCAACATGCTACTCCTGCTTTTAAAATTGTTCAATCCTAGTAAATTAAAAAATTGCAGGTATTTGTGAGGAAGATCAGAATCCTGGAAACTGCAGGTCCCTCAGCGATTAGTAATTAAATTAGCTGTCTAATCAATTTGATATCTCAACATATTTAATAGAGGGCCTCCACACATATATAAATCTCTGCTGTTTAGCCTTAAATATATAAGTTATCCTTTCCAATGTTAGGCTTGACAACATCTGTCTCAACCATTGAGTGGTACTTGCTTTATGAGTCATTTTCCAAAATAATGCAATACATTTCTTGGCATTAAACAAGCTCTATGAATTAATCTATGCATTGTTCATATTTATTGAAGTTCTGTTTCTCTGAATATAAACCCAGCCGAAAAAGCATAGGATCCAGTAGAATTCGTCTTTTCAATTGTGACATATTTCACAATTTGAGATATTTCTGTTTGTTGAAATCTCTGCCGCAGGGCTTCTATATATTACTTGAACCCATTTAGAAAAGTAATTTCCACAAATACATCGAAACGATAAGGCCATTCGACCCTATAAAAGGCATTTTTGGCGTCTGATCTGTGTTAAAGTAAATAATATTCAGTCCTCCACTTAAATATTGAAATCCTTGCCTTCCCATTATAAATCTGTTTTGGTCTTTATCAACTTAGCAAAATGATCTGTAGTCGTATTGCTAGGAGGTTACATAACATATGGAGTATTGGTCTCATAATTTCACAATTGCTATGGTGCAGGTTTGGCACTTTTAGTTTAAAGAAAAATCATTCCTCCGAGCCAGGGCCATTATATTTAATCTATGTTTGACCAAAAACAAATACACACATACACTCTCATCTCTGTCTCTCACTCATTAAAAACTTGCTGGAACCTCTTAGAGATCCCTGCTGTCCTCTGTTACCGTGGTAACGCCCACACTGTCTGGGGAGTAGGCGTGTGGTGATCCATCCCAAGATCTTATGTGACAGCGCAGCGCAGTCCGGAGCCACCAATCAGAGGAGTAGCTGCATAGGCCTTTTTTTCCCTTCAGTCGTGATGTAGGGAAGAGTCTGGCGAAAAGAAAAATGCTTTTGTATTTGTTCAAGGTAACTTATTTAGTAAACCCTGAAATACAACTGAAAACCAAACCCAAACACAAAGCAAATATACTGAAAATACAAAAGGCGGACAAAAGGAAGCACCTGAATAAATGAGTGGAGAAACATGAGGAGTGAAGATTCTCCCAGAGAGGTGCATTACGTGGTAGCTTTCGCCTTCACTTTGCGCAAATGCGGAGCATTTTTAATTCAGGGTGAATAAAAGGAAATGTGAGGGACTTTTAAAAGAGGCTGCACTATCCAAGCAATACTGGCAAGCGTTTTAGTCACAGTTATTCTCAAGTGATTTGTGTTTCAACAGAAACAGTGGCTAAAGTGACACATGCTTTTCAGGGGCTCTGGACTGGGTGGAAACTGGGGTCAAAAGCACCTTTTCAGTGAGTGTGAGGCTTGTGCTTTTGCGTGATACAAACAGAGGTAGAACTTCAATGTGTCACCAAAGACAGTTCACCCACAACACATGTACTTTTAGTTACGTTCTTCCAGACATGTATATGAAAAAATATATAATGTATATATAAATCTTTGGCAGTTCAGTGCAGGGCCCATAAGGCGTGCCAGGAGCAATTCTACAGGGGCCCTGGCCCACACTGGCCCCCGTCTAGAACCGCCTATGGCTACAGAGCATAAACTCCAGGGTCTGGTTTACAGAGATCTGACCAGATGAGTCATCCTTCACCATATTATCTGCAAGTGGGTGAGTGCATGTGTTGCATACACCAAAAGAACTGTACCCACTTAAACACTTGACCTCTACAGTAAGGAGGTCCAGTGGCTCTGTGCTATGAGAGTCATTTTGCTGGTGTGACTTGGGTCCATTGTCTCATTAGAAGAGGCCACTTTATCCTGAAGGAAGGGGCCTCTTACAATAGGGCAGCCACTGGGCATGAGAGGCATATCTCTCTAACAGCATCATCAAAACACCTGTTGGGGCAATATCTTTGATCTGACCTGTCCAGTGCAGTTCCAGAGAAACTAAAGCTATTATGATGGCTATTATAGTAGCTCAATACATGGGGTAGCTGGGTGGTTAAGGCATTGGCCCTGCAATCAGAGGGTTGGGGTTTGAATCCCAACTGCTTGTGTCACCGCTGAGGTACCCTTGAGCAAGGTACCGTCCCCTGACTCTACTCCCCCTTTGGCGGCAGCCCCCTGCTTCACTTGGTGAATGAGTTAAATGCAGAGAAAGAATTAAACTGTGTGTTGTACTTGTATGATTAGTCATGTAACAAAATAAAGTATCTTACACTTGTACACTCTAACGCACAGTCAGTTTAAAGTACTATTGATAATCTATTATATGATTTTGCATTGGCCATATGTGTTTGAAGATGCTATAACAGTTAACTTAAGACCAAGAAACACTCAACCTCGAGTGAGTGAAACTAGTTTGCCTGTGGTCCAGTTAACTAGTTTCACTAGTCAAGTCATTTCTTTTCATTTCAACCATACACACACAATATACAGTGAAACGAAACAATATGCCTCCAGGATCATGGTGCAACACAAGGAAAGGAACAGAAAACCACAACGCTACCTGTGCAGACAGGATAAAAGAAAGTGCAAGGAATACACAAGAGCATCAAAGAACCTGGACAAGGTAACATGTGGTATAATCAACGTTAGCTCCAGTACAAGTCTGAATCAACACAGACTTGTAGTCTTGCATTGCTTTAGACTAGAATGTGTGATGCATTTTAATGCAGAACTGTTTGGTTTGACCAGAAAGGGCAGGTTAAGCATTTAATATAGTGAAAATGTAAACATACACACGAAAACAGCTGCATAATATGTCATTTGTCCATATAATTCTCTAGTATCCAGTTCAGCAGGCACTGGAAATTGTCTACATTCATCTTTTTTGAGCATAACATTGCGTCATATAGTTGCAGAAAAGTCTGTTTGAGATTTTAGAAAGGGCCCATGCCTTGGACAACAAAATCCTAATTTCTTTTTTAAAAATAAGAGTTAAAAAACATTGTCAAAATTTCAGCATGTACTGTTGAATCCTCGTCTTATCCATGTACCCTTCTGCAAGAACAGCCCATCTCAGTGGTTTCATAATGTCACCAAAAGGCACATTTATAGTCCTGTGTGGCCTACATTGCTGTTTGCATATTTCAGTCTTGTTTGCATATATCATCCTTAAAGGTACAGCAATACATGCAGCATTATTAAATGTAATGGATGCAAAGAGGGTAGAACAACTGAAATGCGACTTTTTAGTATATAAAACCACAAAACACAATGAGTGGGCCTTAAAATAAGAGGAAATACAAAGAAAACAACTTGACATGAGTTGGCTGTGTGATGATTCAAGTCAGCGTTTCTCAAACTATGGGTAGAGCCGTGGTTCCCAACCTTTTTCTTAGGGGACACTTAATTTCACCATTGCATTTCATGGCGAGCCTTTAATCTTCCTCATAAACACCATTATAGAGGTTACAATGACGTTTGCCCTGTTTATTTTTATGTAAGTTGACTGACTCGTCTCTCTACATGAGCTGATCACGTGATCAGTAAGCGCACTAAGCGCCAGTCCAGAGTGAGACTTCGTTAAACTTAACTGAATAACTTTTCACCAAAAACAGGTTTACTTAGTAATAACATATTCAACGTAGAAAAACAATTTAAATGAATTAAATACAGTCTTCACAACACCTACAATTAATAAACTATACAAATTTCGACATGACATCCATAATAAATCTAACTCTACCTGCCCCAGTGTTCACATTATTTACCTGTAAATACATGAAAACCAATGAGACTCGGGATAACGTCTTGTGCTCTGCCAGCTCCACTGTGTCTATGAGCGGCGGCTGCAGATGGCGCACGTGCACCCGAATTTCCCGCCCCAAAATAAGGCTTAGTGCAGATTGTGTATTAGGCACGTTTTAATATTTGTACCCACCCACAAATAATCTGTGGATACCACACCTCTTTACTGTTTAATGTTGATTAGCTTGTGATGCTACTTCACGCAGGTAACACACACTGTAAATTGTACACAGTATTTTAATATTAACCAATAGGCACCCATGTGCAATGCCTTATTTATCGTGATATTTTCAATGTTTTATTTTTGTAAATTAATTAACAACAAATTAAATAAAACATGAATCTTGCTTTTCATCACTCAAATACAGTGGCCACGAAGTGCAAACCACACCAACATATTACTATACAAATTGAGAAACACAACAAATTAAGAAGTACAAAAACAAAATTGAGAAGCACAAAATCAAATTAAGAATCACAAAAACGAATTGAGAAGCACAAAAACAAAAGAGGAATCACAAAAACAAATTGCGAAGCACAATTAGATTAAGCTCTTCCGGAAAGGGTAGGCACCAGTCAACAAAAGGAGATATCACTGATTGGAGTAACGCACTGTTTGTCTTTGGAACCGAAAGTTCATTTGCCTATAGCGCATTTTTCCAAACATGAACATTACCGTGACCCAAACATAGCTATCGCCATTCGAGATTATTTTAATTCAGTCTTTAGGTCTCATTGAGCCCTGCATGTCTAAAGGTGCTTTTCCACTGCCTGGTATCGGCTCGGCACGGTTCGGTTCGGCTCGGCTCTACTCGGTTGGTTTTCCACTGCCTGGTCCCGGCTCGGCACGGTTCGGCTCTACTCGCTTTTTTTGCTTTT
>JBBMFX010579916.1:0-14123 GCA_037832545.1 Rhabdalestes septentrionalis | reverse complement strand
AGTGCAAAACAAATAAATTCTTTACAAATCATACAATGTGATTTCCTGAATTTTTTTTTTACATTCTGTCTCTCACAAACCAACAATAACCCTATAGCCTATGTTCAAAAGTCCCACAAGCCCACCATAACAGTCAATATATAAACATTCTTCTTTCTGAGTTCTTTCTGAGACTCAATCCATTCTGTGTTTTGTTTGTTTTTTTAGCACTTAACTGAATATTTGTTTTCTTATTCATTTTACAGTGATAATATAACAAAGTGCAATGGCAAATCAATGTTTTAATTGAAACTACATTTCCTTGTGCCTACAGCCTATCCTCCCAAAGAAAAGATCTTCATATTTTGACACCTTGCTACCTTGAATTGGACACTGTTTTATATGTGCTACCCTGCATTGGAGACTGGTTTATCTGCTTTGTTGAAAATGCAACAGTCATGTAAATCAACAGCAGAGTGCATCGATTCATGCTACCCTATGCCAAAATGTTACCTTGAGGATTATACAGTTTATACAGCTACCAGATTATACAGTAAAATAAAAAACTTTATTAATCAAACAATTGAGAAATTAACACTGATAACAATATGAAAAATAGAGAAAATTATATTTTATGAAAATATATATATTTTAAACAGTCAATTCATCATGTGGTAAAATACTACCTTAAATGTTAAATGGTTTATATAGTCAGTTAATAACACAGATATGTATTATACACTAAACGTTTAAAATGTATAAACTATAAAAACTATATTTAAAAAAGCTATAGCATAAATCTATAGACTGTAATGTCGATTTGAGCAAGGATAGCATTTTTAGACAAGGTAGCATTAACCGTCAGAACATCGGCTGTTCAATTTACCTGATTTGCACGGCTTGCTTTTCCACATGAGGGTGAGTGAGCTCAGCCTGCTCTCCTTACCTAACAGCACTGAACCTGGGCGTGGCCGCCCTGCTAACCTGAGCTGTTTTCCGTTCCGTGCACCGGGACATTTGAGACTACACACGGATGTGGATGTGATATCGCGTAAAAGCGTCCGACAAGACTAAAACTTACAATTAAGCAGACATTTACTCCCGTGGAGCACTGCTACATGGAAATCCCGTCGGCTGTTTTCAGTATTTTGCTGTGTGTTTAATAAAGGACTTACTAACCCCGGTATAACGTCGATAGGAAGAGAGGCAATGCAGGTCATTGGCCTTACTCCCCATTCCTGTCTCAATGGTAAGTTTACAGATCATGTAAGGTACTCTAAGCAATATTGTACACTTATTTGTATATTAATATAGTATTTTAGCGAGACAGAGGGTGTGCTTAATAGTTAATACTTAATAGTCGAGGGCTGTTGGGGTTGGGGGAATGTGAGAGATAATTTGGTACTTTTATTTGAAAGATCTATATGCTTTAATATAAAATATTATGTCAGTATATGTTACCTTATGTAACTCTTTGTGTCACTAAAGAATGAGTGTGTTGAGTGTTAAGTGCATCTCTGTTGACACAGCATACATGCATGACTAGTGTCCACATGACCTGTGTGTTAACTCTTCACCCCCACCACACCTAGCTCACAAGCTCGCCTGCCCATCCACCTACAAGCCCAAAAGTTGTATTAGTCTAACAGAGCAAGTCCATCATATTTAACTTTATATGTTACACTATTTTGAGTAGGCATAGTAATACCAATATTGTCATAATTTTTGTGATCTCCAGTAATTTCATTAAAAGTTTATGGCATTAATAATATGTTTGGACTACAATAGAATATATTTGATTTATATTTAATGATATATTTTTTATAATTTAGTCAGTGCTGTATTATCTTGCTAAATATGTTTCAATTTCATTGGTTTCATTTGTAAGCCTCTACAAATGAATGCTAAGGTTTTTGTAGTACTTGTCCAGGTGCATGCTTTGGTAGAAAATATCTGATATTTGCATCAGACCAAAATTTCCAAATTTGAATTTTAATTCGTTTCAGCATTAAGCATTTCATGTTTTTGTTAAGAGATAAAATCTCTAAATTAGGTGCTTGAACATTGCTGTGAGCGTCTGACTGCATTCAGTCCCTAGCGTGTACTGATTTTGAATGATCATTTCCAGAACACAGGTCCTCTCCGCTAAAGTTCTGGTGAGAAAAACATTAAACTATTCAGACAAGGCCTGTTCATTCTCTGAGTCATGAGAAGCACTACCAAAAGCACCGAACAGGTGCTAATGCAATGCCTTTGGACAGCTCAGCATTCTAGAATTTCATGTCTGTTACATCAGATGGCTTCCATGGTTTGCATTGCACTGAGTGATGGAGATTGGCATATCTAATTTTTTCAGTGTACAGATATGAATTAGATTTTTTTTTTTTACAAACTGCTTTTGAGAACCTATCCAGATTTCTTTGTGTTGACCTATGTAAGCTTGTAGGTAAGCAGGAATGGGGTTAGGCACCTTGGTAAAAAAGAGCTAGTCCTGTGAGCACAATGTTTATGAAAATTTCAGGAGAGTCACCCATAAGAAGAAAGTGTCCTGTTATATATATGGGCAAACACACCACACTGTGAACAATGCAAAATTTGTCTCTGTGTTTAACATATTCACCAATCAGTGGGCTACTGTGGCCAGAGGTTGTCACCTTGCTCAGTGGTATCACTAGAAGTTCTGGCATTTGAACCCATGACCTTTTGATCACAGGAGCAATTGCGTAACATTCAGGTCAACAGCTGCCCCAAAAGTTTCTTTTTGGGGTGAGGATTAAACACCAGACCGTCTCCATTTTTGTGAACGTCCCCATTTTGCCACCGTGTTATATGTATATAGTGTTATATATTTTCCCCTGACAGAGTCTAGAATGTGATAACACATTGTGATATGCATATTTACCCCATACCCTGTATGTTAGCATTTTAGCATTTTGTTGACAAAATAATTTCCACACTTCAAATAACAGTGCATTCCTCCATCTGCCTTAGGGACAGTGATCAGATTATTTTGTCCAATATCCACTGCTGCCTGCTTTATTGACCCAGAAGGAGCTGTTAATTGGACTTTCAACTCTGAAAACAATTCCACCATAACTGGGCAAGTTTCAGAAAAATGGAGCAAGTCCAGTTTCTGGATTGGCCTGGCTTTAGCCGTATCTTCAGCTTTTCTCATCGGAGGTAGTGTGATCCTGAAAAAGAAGGCACTGATTCGTTTGGCCACAAATGGTAACACCAGGGCAGGTTAGTGCCAGTCGTTGAGCAAGGATTACATTATATTACATTCATTTGACACTTTTATCAAAATTGACATTTGTTTCAGGAAAGCTCAAGTAATACTATTTTAATAGAAAGCTATTTAGGCTGACACATAAGAAGATATAACAGCACTGCTTAAACAAGTAGATCAGTCGGAATATAACTAAATTCTTATATCTGACACACTTACGTATTCAGCATTTTGTGAGAACAAGGGTACTTTTTATTATATGCATTAGGGGTTGCATTAACTAGTCATGAAATACTTTAGGGTACCTAATTTGCTTGCTTACATACAGCTTGACTGATTATTAAAAGCAGAAAAGCATAACCATTTTGAGTCCAGCTGCATTTTCTCTCTAAAAGCATAATTTTATGTGTAGGAAAATGTAGATGTTAAAGCACTCCACAGAAACCCAGATGAACATGTAAAGGAAAATTATGATGATACATAATATTATAATGTCTTATGTGTATAATTATACTCTCAAGTGTGTATTGTGTTACATTCATTTACATTTTGTTGTTCTTGTGGGCTGGAGGAACTTTTTGCCTGACATTTCTTTTAATGACGTTAAATCCGGTTTAGGGGAAGGAGGCCATGGGTACCTGAAGGACTGGCTGTGGTGGGGTGGACTTCTGACCAGTAAGTTAGTTGGTAGAATGACTTACCATGTTTGAATGTAATTGAGTGTTACTTTGCATGGTTTGTATCTCATCTGGTTGTGTGTGTTTTTTTCTCACAGTGGGAGGAGGTGAAGCAGCAAACTTTGCAGCATACATGTTTGCTCCAGCCACTGTGGTCACTCCCCTGGGAGCTCTAAGTGTCCTTTTCAGGTATTGTGCTGTGTTTTTAGATATTACAATGAATTGTTTGTCTTGTGGTTCCATATTTCCTTGCAAATCTCTGTTTACACCATGTAAATTGCCTCAATGGTGTATAAACAAAAATGCCATGAACAAAGGTAGTCAAGACCATGCTATCCATGAATATTTTGATACAGATGCTAACAAACAAAACAAAATGGAATCTCTGAGGTTTTTATTATTAGCTGTGATTTTTTTAATGTTGGTGTAAGTCAAAACAGCCATGTGGACATAAAGCTGTAATTGCCAAAATAATGTACTTGCCAATTTTATTTACTCCAGGGTTCACCAGTGCACTTGGAACTAATTGCAAGAAATATCATATTATATAAAAATGTTATCACTTTCTGGTGCTTTAACAATATTATGCAGTCTTACCTGCTGTATGGATTGTTTAGTATTTCAGCATTCACCTTCAGGAGGCATTTTTAACATGAAAAGCACTCAATATTTATTGAAACAATTTGGCAAAACTGTTTAGTAGTTCACTAACCTAAATCATTAATCTACAGCAATGGTTCTCTCCTTTCAAAATTAAGTTCAAACTGTCTATCAGAGCAAGTTGCCAAGGACTACTTGGCCATATTAGATTATATTAAATAACCAAATGTGGACCAATGGCCTGTATTGATTTTAGATTTGTGGCCCAATCAAAAGCCTTTGCAGCCCAGGAGTGTTCCATGGCCCAGTGATTGGGGAACCCAGATCTACAGGATTGACACAATGTTCTGTTAAAATGAGGGAATCGTAGCTAGAGGATAATCTTTGCATAAATTGTAAAATTCTAATGTTATTGTTGTTGTTTTTTTACCAGTGCAGTACTTTCTTCTCACCTCTTTGTGGAGACATTGAACCTTCTGGGGAAGCTTGGCTGCACGCTCAGTCTTCTGGGAAGCACCATAATGGTCATACATGCCCCTGAGGAGGAAGCAGTGACAACTCTTGGTGAAATGACCGATAAACTGCTGGATCCAGGTTATCTTCTGTATAATTATTTAAGATACATTTTTATATGGTCAGAAATTAGTTTTGAGGTTTATTTAAAAATCTATGGACACAACATACTTTAATTTATTTTTAGGACCCGAGTTGATATGGATCCAGGATATTGGATTAGTTAAGCCCTATGCTAGGATTATGGATGTTTTGAAATGTCCCAGTTTTGCCTATGTGTTTAGTTTTGCTTGAGTCACATAGTAATATCTGTCAAGCATGCTATTTAGAATAGTAGGACCATTCCTGGACAGTTCTCAGATATGTCTGGAGCATTGATCTGTTTTGATATATGTCTAATGTAATTCTAAGATCAGTGTACTGACACACAAACATTTCATATTTTGTAGTAAGTGGAATAGTGGGTTTAAATAACTGGGTGGAAGTGTGTGAACATATACATCCAAGGTTGTCTGTGTAAATCTGAAATATTGGTCAAATTTAAATTATGCATAATAATACAATAATGCAGATGCATCATGTAATGATACATCTTGCATTAAATCAACAACATTAATCCACAGGGCATGGAAAACGGGATAGCAGTTTTATATTGGAATTGGTTTTGTCACATTTTAATAATAAGATTATGGCATCCAATGTCTTCCTCTTCAAATTAAACCCTACATTCATTGGGACCTAAATATACAGAGGTCTACACATATGTGATGAAGGTTGGTTTAGTTCAGAAATATGCACAATTATTCCATAATCAAACATCTCATAGATATCATTTTGTTGCATGTCTCAACCCAAATATATCAACATTGGCATGTCACAACAGTTAGGTGCAATATTTCAGCAAAAATGAGAGAAGCTCAGAAGAGACAGAGGAGCACATCAATAATGCTTTTTATATTTCAAGATTCAAGATCCTTTGTGTCTTTATGTGCACAGTTATACAAGTACAACAAGCAGTAAGATTTATCCTGAACCACTCCTTTTATGACAGTGCAAACATTATAATTAACATTAAACATAAATTTGAAAATGCCTAAAACAAATAAAAATAAAAGAAGTACAAATTAAGTAGAAATAATTATAAAAGTATGTACAATTTTACATTTAGAAACACAATTCTAAAACCCATCTTAAAAGTCAAACAGCTTAAACAAGGCGCAACACAAGTTTGAGGTAAATTTTTGTTGTTATAAGTGTAGCAGCAAACTAAAAGATTTTCTATATGTGGCTTCAGATGTTATTTACGTTTTTACTTCTCATGAATGAATTGCAGTTATTTATGAAATAACCTTTATTTAGCTTTATAATCAGTTGTAATGGACTTTTAAACTACAGAGATATGGAGCTACAAATCAGCCTTTTTAACATTACATAACGAATTTAAGCCTGCAAACTGACTGAATGTTTTTTTTCTCTGATCTGCTACTGAAGGTTTCCTAGTTTTTGCCAGCATCCTTCTCGTGGCCTGTTTGATTCTCATGTTGTACTTCTCTCCTCGCATTGGTCAGACGAACATATTAATCTACATAAGCATCTGCTCATTGCTTGGAGCTTTCACCGTGTCTTCAGTGAAGGGCTTAGGCATTGCCATCCGCACCATCTTCTCCGATCATTCTGTTCTCCGCCATCCTCTCACCTGGATCCTTCTGTTAACCTTAGTGTTGTCCATTGTCATACAGATCAATTACCTGAACAAATCACTGGACACCTTTAACACTCTGCTGGTTTATCCTATCTACTATGTTTTCTTTACCACTGTGGTACTGACCACATCCATCATTCTGTTCAAAGAATGGGGATCTATGTCAAGTGTAGATATAGTGGGCACAATTGGGGGCTTCCTGGTCATTGTTCTGGGTGTAAGCATGCTGCACCTTTTCAGAGACCTACATGTGTCTTTGGAAGACCTGAGGAATAACCTGTATCAGCCCCAGAGACAGCACAGCCTAGCCAAGAGGGAAGACAAGCACATCCTTATTGAAAATGTGGACATTCTGCCACCAATGAGGGAGGAAGGCCCAAGAGTCTTCATTATCAGCTAAACAGCACATCACAAACACTTTAAAAGAACAGATTAAACTGTAAGAATAGTGTAAAATGGATGGTTTTCAATGTTTCATTTTGTGTATTTGTAATTCTCTACTAAAGGCTGCTCCCGAAAAGGTTTTGAAGCTGTTGTGAATAGCTGTGATGAGACAAATGGAGGAGGATCTTCTTGTTCTTAATATTTGTATGGTTTTTTTTTTTGTTGTAAAATGTGCATGCCTAATGAATTGCATTTTCATGATTTCAAATAATGTAGTAGTAAGCCTTTGGCATTTTTACTGTTTTCTCAATTCATGGTTTTCAGGGTTCCTTGCAATGATTCATAACTTTGCAAACTTCATAGCAAAACACATGTTTTAGCAAAAACAGCATGTTTTTGATTAACAGTGAAACATTTAAAGTGCTTAAAACCTCTAAGTGAAACGAAATGGAATCTGATGCATTTGTTCTCTTTGTAGCTTTGAAAATAGCCTACTAAAATAGACTTACACTATTAATATTAAAAATATTAAAACAAAAATTATCAGTTTTATATATGGCAATGATTTCATGTAATAATTGCCAAACTCTTCCTCGTGGTGGCCCAGTATTCTGTGTGGCTAACATTCAGTACCTTGCTTTGCTAATCACTACAAATTTGTTTAATCAATTGTGCTTCTGATGATAAACTTATAGAAGTCTAGTGTGTTGAGGGGCACCAAATCTGTGTCTTTCTATACAACATATCCATATCAATGTTTATTTTTACATTTTTTTTTAATTGTGTTGTTTGCACTTATGTTACATAAAATGAACAGCTGCACACTTACTGCCCAAATAAACATTTAAAGATTTACTTAGGTGCACTTTTGCACAGTTCTGTACATAGCTACTTTCTATCAGTATTTTAATAAGCTTGACTACATGCTTTAAATATTGTTAAACTGGTTTATGGAATTTTGGATGTATATATATTTTGATGGATGTGTACTGTAAATTTGCTGGTGACATAAGTTCTAATGTTGTTGAATGTCAGTGATGCAGGAAAATGCCAGAAACTTACAAATCACAACTTTAATATAACAAAAAATTATTGAATTGACAGTTGTCATTTCCCCCAATGTTTTAATGTCTTTTTCCAGTTTTGGACAGCAGCGACTGAGCTAGCTCTTTACACAGGTCTGTATTTGTGAAAGTCTAGCTCTCTACTGAAGTCAGGTTTGTTTATATCAAACATATCATTTATATCATATATGATAATGATAGTACATCATATACAATGTGCTTTACATGAATAAAATAAAAATATATAATTGAAATAGTAAAAGAAATGAATGAATACTGTTACGTTTCCTCCCTTTTCTCACTGAAGAGAGGCTCTCAAGGCACAATGGCCCAAAACTCTGTCATACATAAGGAAAGCTTTTTATTTGATAACTTTACTAACGCACAAATCAATGCTAAACTGAAACCCCTTAAATATGAAACCCCACAAAGAAACAGCCAATTCCAACAAAGACCCAATTCCTCCTGATTACCCCAGCAGCAGCTTATTCTAATTCTCTAATTAGAAGCTGGTTTGATCAGGAGGCCCAAAACACACACAAAAACCCAGTCAACAAAAAAGGGCACTAAGGGAGACCCCTAGATGTCACCCAACGTTACAATACCTCCCTCCCTCCAGGGCGCAGCTCCTGGGGCACTGAAACATCAAACACAATAAAACGAAAAACAAAACAAACTGAAGAGATGGCGGAGGCGGGGAGGTGGAGGCATCAGGCAGTGTCCCATGGGCCCCCCCATGCCGTCATACTCAGAATTACTAGGTGGGCATCGTGGAACTGTGCCCACTGTGAGAGATCCCCCTCTACGGACCTTGTCAGCGTAGCCTCCTACCGGGAGTCTTTCAGCTGGGAGCACTTCACAATGTCCAGGGGCCAAGCCCCTTACAAGGAGGTCCTTACTGTGCTTGGCTGTGGGGCCCTCTTCACTGGCACCTCACGTGCCTACTGCATTTCTACCACTGTGTTTCTCAAAGTGTGCACCTCTGTCTGTATTCTGGAAATAGAGTCTGTTAGCTCTTTCTTCACTGATTGTAATTCCGCCTTAATTACATTTATGTGTTCTCCAAGAGCAGTTTGAAGCTCTGCTTTATATATCCCTGTCATCTCACTGCGGAGCGAAGCGAGGATTTCAGCTTTGAAGTCAGGGGATAGAGCCCCAACTGCCGCCACCACAGCTCTCTCCATCTTGGAAGTGGAGGAACTACAAGATGCAGGCGAGGTGTCTGGAACAAGCCGCTGCGGCGGGGTAGTGGAACCGCGTACAACCCAACTTTTAGATGCCATACTAGTCGATCAGAACATAAAAACAAAAGTCAAGTGGTTGTTGCCTAATTCAAATAAAGAGAAACAGGTGCCAAAATAAAGTATAAAATGGTCTCAGTAGGAGCCCTAGAAAAACACGTCCTACATCATAGCACGCTAGACCGGAATTCCAAGACATTCTTACTTATAAAGTCATTCTTAATTATTGTACCTTTAGATAATCTATTGGAATAGTGAACCTAAGGTACGTCCATTTACTTCAGGACCATGGGTTCCCTAAATTAGGAGTCTAAGAGCCAACAAAATGTATTTTCTGATCCCGTTTGATGTGTGCCATGGATTGAAAATATGATGTCCGTGAATTATATAAACACATTTTGATGCCAAAAAAGTGTTTACGCGACAGGCAGCAAAGGTTATTTTAGGTTTTGTGTGAAAAGACGTTAGCTTTTTACAAGCTAAAAAATCTCAAAATACAATACCGACACAGTCGAAACACACCATTATTTATCATTTAAACTGAAGTATAACATATGTGTGATTCAGAGTGTAAGGCAAAGCAGACCAGAATATAACTTTTATAGGTCCAATCACTTCCATTCATTTTTCTTTTGTTCAGGGACCCATAAGCAGACCAGAAGTGGAGGAGACTAAAATAATTATCAATTGGTCAAATATGAATTTTCATTCATCCTCATTTCTGTATTTTCAGGTCATAGATTTGGAAGAAGAAAACGATACAGGCACTACTAAAAGCCTCACTGTCGAGAGCTTCTATCACAGGTGTATTGTGTCTTGAGTAAATATTTCACAGGGTTGCACAAAATATATACACACAATTATTATAAATGTATTTAGTTTGACTCTTTTATATTAGATTTTTTAGAAAAAAATAGAATGTCTATAAAGTTGTAACTGCATGTTTATGCATTTGTCTTTTTCATCTACACTTTGTGTATGTTTTCACTCTGCAGAAACTACACACAGATGTTTGAACCAATTGTGATTGATAACAAATATCCTACTCCTAACACAGACAGAGATGAGCCCCCAGAAGAACATGTATTAGTAATTCAAACATTTTAATCAAATTGTTCTGTACAAGACATCATGCAATCACGAGTAGTATATACACTTAAAAAAATACGTTTCCTTTTTAGAGAGATTTGCAGGCCAATTTGCAGGCACATGAAATTATTGCAAATTTGGCACTTTTCCGTTCCAGTTTGCTGAAAGTTAATGAGGGGGACACTCCGCTCACAAAAGAGCTGAAGACAAAAATAAAGACTTATCTCGATGAGAAATATGCTGACCCTGACACAGATTATCTCCTTGACATGGCTACTTTCGTGGACCCTAGGTTTAAAGGCCAATACATCAGACCAGAGAAGGTAGGGGCCATTCAAATGAGAGCGGTGTTGGAGATCATGGATGAAGACCAGGACCAATCACAGGCAAGGCCTTCTGAGGGAGCAGCAGACCAAGGTGTAGAAGGAGGAGCTGTCAGTGGACCACCAATACCACTGGGCGTGAAGAAGCAACACAAGTCATTGGGGCGCTTTTCAAAAAGCAGTGCCAAGAAGATGATGCTTTGCCTCTCACTGAAAAACAAAAAGTGGAGAGTGAGCTGGAAAGGTACCTGATGTGCCCTGATGCAGACAGTGAGTGTAACCCTCTGGACTGGTGGAAGCTACATGAACACATTTTCCCCAGATTGTCTCAGCTGGTAAAAAAGTACTTGTGCATCCAAGCCACCAGCACCCCCTCAGAAAAATGTTTTAGTACTGGGGTTAATATTTTCACATGCACCAGGGCAGCTTTAGACCCAGAGAAGCTCAACCAGCTGGTGTTCCTATTACAAAACCTGGATATATAAAATATACTTGAATAGTTCTAAGTATGATTAGAGTAAGAATAACTTAGAGTTACTTTTTCATATTTCTGCAGGTTTTATAGTTCAAAATGAATGTTACTGTACTGTATCAGGTTTGTTTTTTTATTTTACAGATGTATCTCAGTCTACATCAGCTTTAGTTACATTTACAAAACACTGCACATATGAACAGCTATTGAACTTCCTAGCACTAAACTTGCACTAAACTCTCAAGTTTCTCTGTGTATATTTAACACTTTGCACTATTTTATTACACTTTATTAAGCATTTCTTACATTTTCTTTCATTTTTTCATTTTCATTTAAATGTCAAGAGACAATTGCTAAGTTAAGTTTAAAATAAATATGTTTAAATGTAATATATTTTTCTCCTGGTCCTTATTTTAGATGGGTCATAAAAAATATCAATAATTATCGATATCGACCGATATGAAACACTGATATCGTGATAGTTTTCAGCCATATTGCCCAGCCCTAGGGATATCATATTTCAATCTTAGTTGGTCTAAAGAGATAAACACATCGTCAATAAATACGTCATTCAACACTATGATTCCATGCTTAGCCCAAATGTAAAAACCTTTATCAGTCAACAATGGCACAGCCATAGGTTTCTTTAATAATGGGGTAAATATAGAGGGATCATGGAGTAGAAAAGATCTTCTGAATTGAGCCCAGATCCTAAGGGATTGTTTAATGACTAGATTTGACCTATATCTAGTAACAGGGTTGGGAAGTGGTATTTTGGAGCTAAGGAGAGCATACAGGGGAGTAAGACGTGATCGGTTCTCTAGGACCAGCCATGCGGGTACCATCATTGATGGACTTCTTCCAGTGCAACATGATTCTTATATTGGCAGCCCAGTAATAGTGTTGAAGACCACCATGTTGGCGATGCTTTTGCTGTCTGTCCCTGCTTATATATTTTTCACATGCCAAATGAAACTAGAAATCAACTTATTTAATGTCAAGAAAAAAGATTTTGTAAAATATGCAGGGATACACTGAAACAGGTATAAGAATTTAGGTTGGATATTCATTATTTTGTTATGTTTATGTCCACATAGTGACATTGGGAGGTAATCCCATCATTCAGGGTCTTGCTTCACACTATGCATTCATGAGGGAAAGTTGGTTTTAAACAAACTTTTTAAGTCACATATAATCCAAAAACCTAAATATTTAAATTTATGTGGTATTTTAAACGGGAATGAGTTAAAATTCATGTTTGTTGCTGAGGGGTTTACTGGCATAAGTTCACTTTTTTGTTAATTAATCTTATATCCTCATATTTTCAGACAGGAGGTTAATAATTTTGGGCATACTAGTAATGGGGTCAGAAACAAATAAAAATATATCATCAGCATATAGAGAGATTTTTTGTTCAGTCTCCCCTCTCAGTATCCTTTTACATTGGTCTCCCTTTGCAAGGCAATTGGGGTTCAATGGCTAGAGCAAAAAGAAGGGGGGATAGCAGACATGCTTGTCTGGTGCCACTGCCAAGTGGGAAGGGAGAGGAAAAATATGAGTTGGTACGAAAAAGTGGAAAGGAGTAGAGTAGTCTTATACAAGCTATAATTCCAGGTCCAAAACCAAATTGTCTGAGAGAATACAAGAGGTATTCCCACTCCACCCGATCAAGTGCATTCTCAGCATCAAGGGAGATTAGTATATCTGGAGTGTCACGTGGAACGGTATCATAAAGAATATTATATAGCCGCCTTAAATGAAAGTATGAGAACTGGTTTTTAATAAAACATATTTGATCGATTGATATAATAAGAGGCAAGACCTTTTCTACTCATTGGGTGATCATTTTGGACAAAATTTTAGCATCAATATTCAGTAAAGAAATCGGCCGATATTAACTATATTCTAAAGGGGGTTTATCTCTTTTAAGTATGAGAGATATAACTGCCTGATGCATAGTTGTAGGTGTTGTGAATTTCTTCCTAAGGAGCCAGGAGACACTTTTTAGATGTTCGGAGCAGAAGTTTCTCTTTATTCAGATCCTCACTGCTCGTCACTGCAGTCTTGAAAAAGTCATCTGATGTACAGTATTACATTGTAGCCTATATACTTTTAGGGGGCAGGGCTTATCTAGAGACAGTGATAACCCCAGACAAAGCAGGAGAAAATGAGGAATGCAGCTAGGCAGCCTGAACCATTAACAACATTTCTAATTCAATCATCACAGACTGGGCAGACCATTACAAACAAAGGTGAATCTCTCTGTACTCATTTGCCTTACAATAAGCAGACAGGAACTGTGAGGAACCTCTTTGTTACAACATTTGCTTGATAGAATTATATGTCTGAAGTAATTATATTCTACTGCACCTTAGGTTTTGTCAGAACATAAGATCAGATTATTTTAAACAGTTTCCTACAGTTCCCCCTTTGAGAGTTCTAATAACTCTCACAAAATACAAATTTAGACACTTGTGTTGCTTGTCTGTAGTGATGAAAAACATGCTGACACAGAAACAAACATGTCTATAGCTTGTACGAAGTTCATGACGATTACTTGAACGGCAATCTTGATCAAGTTGATTGATGACTGAAGTTCATTTGAGTCTCTCCCTTGTGTTTTATTTTTCTTCTTCTTTCAGTCTTCCGTAACAGTTGGCTCAGTAGTGTGTCTAGTTGTACTTTAAGGTTTGTAGCTTCAGACACAGGTGAGGTGTCACGGCGTAAGCCGCGGGGAAAAGGAAAGGATGAAGGGGAGGAAGCTTTCAGCAGATGATACTTGTTTATTTGGATTTCAATTCAAGACGAGTAGTCCCCAAAGAGACTAGGGGAGTGGCTCGTGCTCCTCAA
>JBBMFX010579906.1:0-14123 GCA_037832545.1 Rhabdalestes septentrionalis | reverse complement strand
CCTCTTCCCTGCTCTTAGCAGATCTCGCCTTAGGAGCCCTTTTAAGCGCTAGGAATCTTGAGGAATAGCTTTTATATAAACTGGGATTTTTGTGTCAATTTTAGGGGAAATTCTAAGAAAACGTCATGACCCTGAGAATTTTCTTAGAATTTGGCTGCTAGGAGCCACTTTTTGCACAAAGATTCTTTAGGGATACGGGCCCAGACATCCCACTATTAGGAAAAAGTGGAATTGTTCTGACCCAAAGTGATTTAATACTTGTAATATCAAATGGATACATGGTGCAATAACACTTACTGATGTTAATAAGAATGCAGTTTTCCAAGTTCAATTAAATTTTATGCACTTTGTGCCAAACAAATATCAAGTGGGAGTGGTCCAGAGCCTCTGCCAATTTCGGCCGCACCTGTGCGGGCAGTAATTTCGCCCTTAAACTTGTCACGCATCACTAACGAGGCTGCTGAGTTTTACAAACAGGCAGATCGCATGGTAGTTAGAGGTGTTACAAAGTACAACTTCGCGGTACAGCACAGACTAGGTCGGCAGCACTGTAACGCAGACACACTGTCACACAGCTAATTCATAGTCAGAGAATGTTGCTACTTCTGCCGTGCGGAGGAAAAAGAGCAAGGAGCTGCACTGAGCGTGACCATCATGAGCGAGGACGGAATGTTTGCAATGAGAGCAGGAGTACAGGTGAGAGCCAGGTACAGCGGTTGGTGGAACAGTCGCTCTGCCCCAAGTGGCAGAAGATAGCTGCCACAGACTCAGAGCTAAAAGCCTAACAATCACAGTGGGAGACACTTGAGTTAAAGCAGTCTGTGTTAGCACTAATGACGGCACCCAGATGGTGAACGCGAGTGGGTGGACGTGGACATTTTAGGGCCGTTTCCACAGACTGAGCTGGGGAACTGCTACTTGCTCATGGACCATTTTACCAAGTGGCCCAAAGTGTATGCAGTAGCCAACCAAAGTGCCACCACGATGGCAGATCCGACAGACCTGCAGGGTGAGTTGATGGACTTGGGAAAGGGAAGTGAGTGATGAGGGCTCTTTCTGCCTCCCCAAATATGCAAACTGACTGCACGTTTGAAAGACTTTGGGCTGGTTGTGGATGGCACTCCCCATTGGAGGGGGCTGTTTGACGAGCCGGCATGTCACACAGGCTCCCATGAGCGTTTGTGTGGCGGGTGAGTGGCCAGTTGGCTTGTTGTTTGTGTTTTGGGGGCATTTAAGTAGGGGTTTGTGTCATGTGTGTTTACATACTAGATTGAGTGTTTATGAGTGCTATTATGTGCTGTTATGTGTGGTTTGAGCCCTTCTCGTTTGAAACATCCTCCGGAGTGTTATCTGCCGGAGGCTAGTGATGGATCAGAGGGGTGAGGTTCGATTGAATTTGGGAGTATTGGGTTACATTAGTTAGGGTCACAGTATACTCTGCTGAAGTCTATTGAATCTGTGAACCTGAGAAATATAAAGGACTTGTTTGAAAATCTGTGTGTTTTTGTCTTTTATCTCTCCCACTCACCACAATATTTTAATAATTTATAATACATCATAGTATAAACTTTGATCAGAATTTCAGGCTATATGAATTTAAAGAGAACAAACATTTAAGATATAGGAAATAGAAATGTGTTGTATGTATCATGTATTCTGAGTGTATTCTTACAAAATAAATCCATCAACCAAATGCAGGAATAATTGGAGGCACTCACTTGGCAGGCAGTGACTGGTCATTGTGATAGTACCATTCCTGTCGAAAGATATCATACCGACACCACAAAGCCCAGTCAAAACCGTGAGCTGCTGCTGGATATGGAATGACTTCCATGTCATAGAAATTCACCTTGTCAAAGACTGGGCTCAGCACTAGACTGCGGTCAGCTTGGATGCGGGCCAGTAGTGGTTCTGCCCTGTGATTGAGAATGAAATAAGCACCTGTAAGAGCATTCTTATGTCTGTATACCAGAGAGTAGAGACCACCACAGCTTTATGGTTTCCCTAACACACCCCTATACTCTGTTTTTGTACATGTAAATCAGTCATCGTGTTGGTCTGATGCCAACCAGGACAATTCAGAAAGAGCTTCCCTTTTATAGAAAGTATTTTGGACGTACAGTATTACAGACACTGGCTCTTGACTTACCACTGAACATGAACCTCAATGTGGGCATCAAAGATTGCGACAACATCCCCTGAGGCTGCCTTCCAACCAGAGATCCGTGCTTGAGTCAGGCCCATCTGCTCTTCATGCAACACTTTCTTCACCAGGTTTGGATAGGTTTCATGGATGACACTAATAAAGGCATTCAGCTTCCCTTGCAAATCCTCTGTGAAAGCAAATAATTTAATACCAAAATACGAAGATTTACTCCAAATTGTTGAAAACCATAGATTTTAGAGCTAGGCCATTAAAATCAAGTCCTAACTCCCCAAAGACCTGACCCCGCGCAAATATCGGAACCCGACCTAATTTCAGACTCCTTTCTGACTGTCCGGACTTGGTCGTCTCTCTTTCTCTAGCATCGGAAGACGCTCCCCATCTCCTCCTTCTCTAGCGTTGGAAGACGCCATGTCTCCTCCTCCTCCTGCATTCACTTCCTCTCACCTTTTGAACAGATAAAAATGCGTAGGGGTCCAGTTCCTACCTTTTGGGTCCTTGACCAACACCCTCGAAGTGGCTCAAGCTCTATTCCAGGCTGTGTTTTTGCCCTATGTTATCTTGGAGGCCCGAGGTCCGTATGGGCAGCATTTTTTAAAAACTAGGGGCTACTGTCAGTCTGACCTCTGGCTATCACCCAGCGTCCAATGATCAGCCTGAATGGTCTGTACAGGACCTGGGTCATTTCCTCTGGGCTTATTGCCATGGGCAACAGCACAAATGGGCAGAGTTCCTCGGCTGGGCAGAGTATACCCAGAACATGTACGCCACTCCATACTGGCCTGAGGTCAATTGTTGGTATCCTAGGGCAGAGTGGGTGTGGATAAGGGCACACGTCCATCAGCAGGGCAGTGGAACATTTTAAAAGGTTTGCCTCCCTCTGATGCCAGTATTCTGGACAGGATTCGTATGTATGACGTAGTAGGTTGTGTGTGTGTGGTGGTCTGGTGCTTAGACAACCCAGGTGACAGCTGTAGACCTCGTTATCTCATTAGCGGGGTTGCTAGCCACCTGAAGACATGTCCACCTGTCTCAGCTTTGGTTTTAGTGTTTTTTGTCATGGAGGTTATTGTCTGCATTGTGCGATTGGTTGTTTCGATGTGTGTGATAGTTTAAAGCTCAGCCAATCCAGCCAGCATATTTGTCTTGCATGTAAAACACTAATTGAATGCCTGTATTTATCAAAAAGTATTAGGGACGCAAGCTTGAGAAGGAATTTCCTTTCTACTATTAGCAGACTATCCGAATGGCAGTTGGAGAGCCTAATCAGTAAGGCCCAGCACAGAATAGGCTGGACACTGTGTTTCTACCTGTGGCTCCGATTGTGACTGTGTACCCTCTCTCTGTGTATTCCCTCTTGTAGTGGTATTAGCCCCTGGTGAAAATGGGTCAGCTAAAGCTTTGTGTCAGTTGGCTAGCAAGCTGAGTCCCCAGTCCCTCAGTCTAGTTTGGGTACTCTTTGGAGTGAAGGACCTCAGGGAACTTCCCTGAGTTTTGTATTTTGTGCAACCTGTTTTGGTTTGGAGCTCTACAAGCTTAAAAATATGAATTCTTTCAATAAATTTCTTTAGATTCTAAGAAATTATTCCTGCAAGCGTGCCCATTAAAATATTAGCTGAACTTCTAATAGTTATTTAACACAATAAAACACATTTTACACATTTTTTTGACTTTCATTTTGTTTCAATAATGCTCAGTGCAACTTATTATTGCACTGGTAACTTTTTAAAATAAATCACCCATTACAGTGTAAAGTTTGTAGTGTAAATGTATAAATTAAAAAAATAATGCAAAAGGTGTTAATCACATTACCCGACATGTGGTAATGACCACTTGTTTTGGAACACCTGTATTAGAGGCAAGGTCTTCTAATGAAGTTCTACAGATAATTTCATATTTCTGATTATTCTTAAAAAGTCAGTAACAGCATGTGTTTATTGAGGGATAGTATTTCCAAAGATTTTGGAAATGCTCAGTAAAGCCATATTTGTACAAAACCTAGGCTGCTTAGATGAGATCACTGCTGTCAAGAGCAATGATCTAATATGAGAAGAGAAATGTCGAAATACCATTAGAGCTTCCATCGTCCACTAAAATGATCTCATTGAGCAAGTGGGCAGGAGTTCTGTTGATTATGCTGCAAATGGCTCTTTTAATCACAGACAAAGATTCGTCCAGATATATCAAAACCACACTGACGGTTGGTAGGTTGTAAGGATATTCCTTGGTTAAACACCTGAAAAGTAGAAGCAAATATTATTTACATATCTTTGAACATAAAAATAGGTATCAGATGTCAAATGGTGCCAGTTTACTCAAAAAAGGACATCTAACTCTGCTGTTTGACTAATGACAATTTAGAAATTTGTAGCACACATAGATTCAGTAAGACGAGTCAAAAAAATGCACAGACCTGTGGTCTCTTGTCTCAGGCAGTTCTCTGTCTAGGGGGATCCGGTCACTGAGAAAGACATTGTATCCATATCTCTGGAACAACTCCTCTGCTTCTTGCTGCTCCTCCTCAGACAGCTCAGGACGCCACTTCTTGAAGAGTTCAGAGTCTGGGAACATGTTCCCAGTTGCTTTTTTCTCTCTGTTCAGTGTCAGATGTTTTCTGATTGCATGTGCATTCCCCTTGTCAGTGTGGGATGACTGAACTAAGAAATTAGCACAAGATTGTAATTGTAATTACAATACCTTTACAATGTATTTGTCTGATTTTCTCTATATTTGCAGTTGTTACACTAAATCATATATATATATAGATACGAAAACCATGTGAATAAGTAAATGCTTCCTAAATATAATAATTGGTCATGGCTTTAGCAGCAATACCTATAACTAAAGACTTTTTATAATTGTGGATAAGTATTTCACAGTATGTATAGCTTTGCAAAGCATTCTAGACTGATAGATTTCAATAGTGTTCTTTTATTAAATTTCAATTAAATGTCACCGAGGTCCAGTTATTACATTTCGTCCCAGTGGAAGGTCCGAACTGAAGTACATCTTGGGCCTAATTTTCACGGTCAGTTGTGCATTGTCTGAAGTCAGAAGTGCAGTTGTCTTTGGGGGAGGGGCCAGCGCGAAGTGCTATAATGGCATCAGGAAAAATGAACGTCGCGCCAGGTGCATAGTTTAAATGGGTTGTCCTAAATGAGAAAATTATTCATAGGTGTGTCTTGGACGTAGCATGCAATAAACCAGAGTTCACACTCTCACTCCCTTTAAATAACCGGCGCATTGTCAGTGGCGTGCTGTGTAGAATGAGGTGAAGACACGAAAACAATTGATCTTCGAGGATGGAGGGAATCCTCCCAAACCCTTTGCTAGGGGTGCTTATTGTAACAGCCCACCTATCCATTTTAAAAGAGTGTATTTAGTGTAGTGTATATATGATTGTTATTGCGCACATGATTTCAAAAACACCATATAATAGTGCTATAAAAATCATCTATACCATAAAACTCAGTAATGAGAAGTTAAAATTGTTTTAATCAAATAAACATTGAATAAGAATTCTATTAAATCTGCATACAATGGCAGAGCGTTTTATTACTCATGGAGGCTCGATCAGGGGAGAGGTTCCCTAAGCAGCAATGATTTTCCCCAAACGTTTTCTCGGTTCTTATTCCAAATAACATATTTTATAGGGTGAAAAAGATGTGTTCTTTCTTGTGATTTAGTTCAAACACGATTAACTACCCATGTCGCTGTTACTCAGCCACAACCTCCTTGAAATAAGCGTGCACGCACATGATGGATTTAAAAATAGGATTTCAGCACCAAGAACAGCGGAGGGGGGTCTCTCATGCTAAGGGATCGGCAACAACCCCTCCAAACGTTGAGGGAGCCTTTGTCCCATTAGATGAGAACAACAAGTGCAACTATCTTTAACAGGGTAAGGAAGACATATAAACATATCTAACCAAAATATGAGTTGGTGAGTTTCGTGTTTCTTGACAACCTAGCTTGAAACGTGTATTTATTTACCTATGTGTCCGGCACTATTGGTCAAAAAGACCATCAGTTACTTGTTATAATACTCGCAAAACTTTGTTGATTGGAGAAATCACTGATAGTTAATACGTATTTTAACAATAATCATGGTGTGATGTATGTGATATACATTTAAATTTTATATTTAATTTTTATATTTTCGAGGACTTTTCCCTCACATGAAAACGTTTTTTTAATGTGCGCTGCTCGCTCCTGCTTTTGAAAGAAGCTGCATGTGGGCGCATTGTCAACACTTCCAAGTCCCAGGCGTCCATATAATAGCCTTTCAACAATGCGTGAATGACTACAAACCAGGTTTTTCTGGTCAGTGGCGCAATGACTTTCACTTCTCATAAAATAGCAAATTCGCCTCACCACACCCCTTCTTTCCAGTGTCCCGCCCCACCCAGCGCAATGTCATCTGCTATAATGAAAACGTAGATTACTGCCAGAAAAATGAACGATGCACTCGCACAATATAGCAATGATGGGTGGCGCCAGTGACAAAAGCACGTTGCGCCGTGTGCATTATCGGGCCCCTTGTGTCTTATAGTCTTCCCCTATGTCCACACTTTCATATGGTTTACACAAAACTGTATTGTTCATTTCCAGTGCAGAAAATGAACTGAGTGCACAACTAACTATTTTATCATAAATAAAAGTATTCCCAGCCAGGCAAATACATTTAAGTTACAAAACGCATTCCATTATCGATCAAAACGTGTTGTAAACTGTTTGATTTTTTCCTTGGGTTTCCTTGGGTCATTATCTATGCGTAGTTTTGCGGGTTGGGCGGGGGGTTTGGATCACCTGACAGGAGGTTTGGGCGGTGCTTAAAAAAAAACCTTACCCGAAGAACTCTACTACAGAGGATAATAAAGTAAGAGCTAGCTGGGAACCGAAAGAACCGGCTCCTCTTTGGGAGCCGTGCCAGAAGAGACAGCTCTCTGAAATAAGCCAAACTTTCCATCACTAATAAACTAACGAGTGAAGCTATTGTCGTATTAACTGAAGTAGCAGCGCCTGCTGTCAATAGCCACGACCGTTTAAAATAATGTTTCAAGAAAATTACTTAATCTCGTGGATTTACCAGACTGGTCATGGGTCCGGACAGAACAATCACTCGGTCCGGATCTGGACCGAGGTCCGCCATTTGGTGATGCTTGCAGTATAGCATAACAAGACTTCTTCACCTTGCTGGAAAAGTTTATTTATTTGATGTTTAATTGATCCCAAATATTAACTACATTTGATTTAGTGATTAAGGTGCCCTTTTTACTGTCTTTAGCTGTCTTTGTTTGAATATTTGAAACAATTTAATTGGACAATTATGCAAAACCAGAAAAAAAACAGTGGAAAAATAATTTTTCATAGCCCTGAAGTTAAGGCAATTGTGGGGTCCATACACCATATGCACATTCCTCAATGTGAAAACCTACAATAGATATTATGACAGTGGGCTCCCAGCCCCAGCAGTTAATCATCACTTGCTTCTCACCAATCAGGAAGGAGGTACTCCAAGGACAGCTCCAAACTGCAGCAGCACATTTGTTCTGGACCTGCCACTCACACAACGCAGAGGGGCAGCACTGGCTGATGCAGTGTGCCTATAAAAGAGGTCCATGCAATGCCAGGGGTAACAGATTCAAATTTTGTACACTCAATCCCTTGGTTCATTTATGGTCCCAAGTTTTTCCTGCTTGCTATAGGTGCTATAGTGGTGGACTTGCGTGCAGCAGACCCAATTCTCCTAGGAAATGCCATGATCCAGTGGCTGCTCAGTATATTCAATTCAATTTTATTTATATAGCGCTTTTTACAACCAGGTTGCCACAAAGCAGCTTTACAGAGTCCAGGTCCGAGCGCCTAGTGAGTAAGCCGAAGGCGACAGAGGCGGGGAAAAACTCCCTCAAATGGAGCAAGAAACCTCGGGAGGAACCAAGACTCAAAAGGGGAACCGGTCCTCCTCAGGTCGACCCAGAGAGGAAGAAAGGAAAGAGAGAAAGAGAGAGAAAGAGAGAAAGAGAGAAAAGAAAGAGAGAAAGAGAGAAAATATGCCAGCTGGTGCCCACAATACAACCCCCTGCTTCATCCCCACGAAACAGAGCACATTTCCACTCAATTATTTCTAACTCCAAAAGCCTTTTTTTCCCCAGAAAATCATGTTTTACTTGTTTTACTTTTTAGTTGGGCACATTTGTGAAGTACATTGATATTCCCAATGTCGCAAAAGTATGTACAAATTAAAAATGTATATCCTACTATATGACAGCTTAGAGTCAATGACTGTTTATAATCTACTGCCTGAGAGACCTGGGTAAGTAAGTATCACTCACGACTGTACGAATTGACTGAGCAAGTTTAGGAAATTCACGTTATCTTTTACCCTGCAGAGGTGGACAATGTCCAACTTCATTGTTTAAGTGAAAGTACATATACCAAGTCAAATATCCTCCAATACAAGTGAAAGTCATACAGTGAAATTTCCCTTAAGTTAAAGTACTGGAGTATTTGCTTCCAAAAATATTTACCAAACAAAAAATGATTAAATATTATTAAACATTGAACACATTTAAAAAAATATGAATGTTTTATCATTTCAGTAAACTTCAACATCGACTCTAAACATTGCCATAGATGCAGGCATCAGAGATGTTCACAACAGTCCAAGTCAAGTCTGAAGTCTTTAGTCCCAATTCCAAGCCAATGGGGTGCAGTTTGTAAAAACAGCTTAACAAATTTACAGGAGTAATTTTTTCATCATTTAGTGCAGTTTTCACACAATTTTCAAACATTTAGAGCTAAATGTGGGCAGCACGGTGGCGCAGGGGTTAGCGCTGTTGCCTCACAGCAAGAAGGTCCTGGGTTCGTCTCCCGGGTCGGGCACAGTGTCTTTCTGTGTGGAGTTTGCATGTTCTCCCCGGGACCGAGTGGGTTTCCTCTCACCACCAAAAAACATGTGTAATTGGGGATACGTTAATTGAGCACACTAAATTGCCCCTATTTGTGGATGTGTGGCCCTGTGACGGGCTGGCGACTGTCCAGGGTGTACCCCGCCATAGCTGGGATAGGCTCCAGTTCCCCCGCCGAGTCGTCCCCACACTGGTGTTGAAGGTATTGGAGAAGTCGAAGAACGCAATCCGCAGCGATGTACTTGGCTTGTCAAGATGGCCATAGGCACGGTGTAGCAGGTAAATAATGGTGTCGTCCACTCCAATCTTTGCCTGGTAGGCAAACTGGAGGGCATCTTGCGTTGGCTTCACCAGGGGGCAGAGAGTGTCCAGGATCAGTCTCTCAGAAACCTTCATGTTGTGTGAGGTGAGTGCCTCTGGCCTGTAGTCCGATGGGGCAACGGGTCTCACCTTCTTTGGAACATGAACCAGACATGATGTTTTCCACAGCACGGGCACTTTCTTGGTACTGAGGCTCAGGTTGAAATCCACAGCAGAACTCCACATAGCTGAGAGGCGCACAGCTTTAGCACTTGTGTGCTTAAGCCATCTGGGCCTGGTGCTTTAGCAGGATGGAGTCTGTGATGTCTTCTCACTTGGTCCTCAGTGATAGTGATGCATGTGTATATGGAGAGCTGCAGTTTGGTTTCACAATGATGGAGGGAGTGGATGCACTGGGTGAAGTGAGGTCTGTGCTGGAGCTGGGGATTCTGAAACCAGGCCTGCTGTCAAATCAAATAAAGAACAGATTAAAATGATTCGCCCTCTCCACATCACCATTTGTCCCAAGGCTGCTGGTTTTAAAGCCTGTGATGTTCTTCATGCCTCTCCACATATATCTGCTGTTATTCTGCTGCAGCTCTTGTTCCAGTTTTCTCATGTATCTGTCTTTTCCTTGCTTTAAACTCACTGACAAGTGCATCTCTTCTTCCTTGTCTGCCTCCTTGTCACCTGACCTGAATGCTTTCTTCTTCTCATTCAGGAGGGCTTTGATGTTCTTGATAACCCAAGGCTTGTTGTTGGGAAAGCAGCGTATGGACTTCACTGGTACAGTGTTATCAATACAGAAGTTGATGTAGTCAGTGACTGTGTCTGTGAGGTTATCAACATCCTCTCCATGTGGCTCATACAGGGCCTCCCAGTTCGTTGTCTCCATGCAGTCTTGCAGGGCTGCACTGGCCTCCTTTGGCCACTCCCTCACAGTCCTGATAGTAGTTGGCTGCCTCTTGACCATTGGTAGGTAGGTGGGCTGTAGGTGCACCAGGTTGTGGTCTGATCTTCCCAGAGGTAAGATGGCTGTACAGTTGTATGCATCTTTGATGTTAGCATACAGCAAGTCCAGTGTCTTGTTTTCTCTGGTAGGGCAGTCTACAAACTGTGTGAAGGTGCACAGTGTCTTGTTAAGGAAGACATGGTTGAAATCGGCAGTTACTAAGACGAAAGCACTTGGGTGAATTGTCTGTAGTCTAGCGGTCGTGGAGTGAATGAAGTCGCAAGCGATTGTTGCACTGGCTGAAGGAGGAGTGTAAACAACAATGGCGATCACATGTGTTCTATCTGGGCAAATAATATGGACAAAGCCGTACTGCTAACAGTTCAATGTCCGGGCTGCAGACGCGCTCGAAAATAACAACGTGACTCAGGTGACATCATCTCTCATTCACAAAAAGAGCGACTCCGCCCCCCTTACTCTTTCCACTCTTACGCTGGGTTCCGTCAGCCCGAACATACAAAAAGCCAGGAACGTCTACGGCAGAGTCAGGAATACACTCGTGAAGCCATGTTTCAGTAAAGCACATCAAACTGCACTAACGAAATTCTCTGTTGTGTCTGACCCAGGCCTTAAGCTCATCCAAGAGGACCGCGCTGTGCTCGGGAGCAGCCAGCCCAAAGCGAGATCAGCTGGTTGCGCATATAATCAGACCGGGTCGCTGCCGCTAGCTGTGTTAGCATTAGCAGCGTGCAAGCCAAAACAAATACTCGTACATAAAAGAAACTATGAAATAACTCTACCTGCATGATCAGAGAGGGCACAGGTTACTAATGCTAAAAAAGAGTTAAGTGTCAAAAGTTGGTAAAGAAAAAAATCTAACACTAAATACAAAGGCAAGGCACTGAGCAGTCACAACATGCTGCACAACAGTCAAAATCCTCTTGATAGGGCTGGGTGGCACCTATACAAGGACCCCTTGTGTAAAATAATAGCCCCCAAGTGATTGGCCGGTGAGCAAAAATGTTTTACTTTGGACAAAAGTAAAGAGACAGCGGGATGAGATGAGCAGTGTTTGGTTAATTTTTGTTTTTTGGATTATTGCAAATGAAGGGGTCAGTGTGAGATATAAATAAACCCATGAATTGGACATTGTTTGCGAGTTATGACTCACTGTCCAGGCTGGGGTATGTAATGGTTAATTTAAGATTGTGTTGGGGTTTGATTTTGAGCTTTCATTTTGAAAGTATTTGGTTAATCATGAGTCCAGCTGTGTGGCATTTATGTTGTAGTTATTCATTGGCAGTGTTGTATAGTAACGAAGTAATAATACTTCACTATTGTACACAAGTATGTTTTGGGAGTATCTGTACTTTACTTGAGTTTTTTTTATTTTGTCAACTTTCACTTTTACTTTACTACATTTTCTCATTTAATTGCATACTTTTACTCCTTACCATTTTCAGCACGGAGTGTCGTTACTCGTTACAAAAAGGTTAGAGGGAAAAAATTAGGGAGGGAAGGTTTAATGAAGCTATGTAAAAAAAAAAGGTTGGCGTTCTGTAAATTCTTAAAACTTTGAAGGCATTGTTTATGTTTCGAAGTACCAGACAAGCTTCAAAGTAAGCTTCATAGTTTATTTTAGTTTATTCAAAAATTCTGAATGATTTTTATATCAGCAATAGCTGAATTCTGTTTAGGCTTTTAAAGCCCTGTTTTTGAAATGTGTGATGTAGGATTTTTTTTCTTTTCACATGCCTTAAAATGCTGAGTAAAGGTTCTTATATTAAACATTTAGACAGTGTTCTGTTGTTATTAACATTTACTTGCACTCGTACTTTCATTACTCAAGTACAGTGAGTTACAGATTACTTGTAACACTTAAGTACAGTAAATACTAGACACTTTAATTGTAGTTGGTTACTTGAATTTTTTAAAAAGTAAATTTTTGGGAGGGTATCTCTACTTATACTTAAGTGTGACTTTCGGGTACTTTATACAAGACTTTTCATTGGGTGTCGGGTTTCAGTTTGGGTATTTAAGGGTTACTTTATGTGGCTTGTCATAGTTATATTAAGGTCCATTCTGGTTTGCATTCTGGTCATCAAGCCTTTTGTTTCTTGAGGTTTTGACAAATAAAATAATTTTTGAACCATGGAAGCATGCTCCCGCACCTTCTTGCATTTGGGAAATGGGGGAAACTGTAACAAAAAGACCAGCTGAACAAGCGGGCATTGCAGGGAGCGGGATGAGCCTCATCCTTGGGGTCATGAATCTTTTGCTGCTAAAAAGGAGTGAGGTGAACTGGATCCAGTTTGAGAGGGAGCCGGTGAGTAAGAGCTGGTTCTTAACAGCGGAACTGTTATGTGGCGGCAAGTTGGAGAACAAGGAGATGGATTCGGGCTTCTGGTGGGACAGGTGGTCGGATGCATACCCGATCCTACTTCCTGAACGTGTCATGGACTCCTTCGTTTTCAACTCGCACATGGATGAGCTCCCATCGACCACCTGATCGCAAGTTGCCCATGAAGCTAAGGGAGGCAAGACCAGGCAGCTCAGGGCCAGTGGACCTTTAAGGCATGTTAGAAGTGCCAGCAGGGTCCTTAATAGAACCTTTGCTGCCCCTTGTAGCTTTAGCCCAGGCTGAGAGGCCCTCAGCTTTAGCCGTAGAGGCCCGGGGACGGCTACAGAGTAGCGTAGAGTCCCGGGGAGGTGCTACAGAGTAGCATAGAGGACTGGGGAGGGCTACCGAGCAGAGTAGAGGCCCAGGGAGAGCTACCGAGCAGAGTAGAGGCCCGGGGAGAGCTACAGAGCAGTGTAGAGGCCCGGGGAGGTCTACAGCAGGGCCGTGCACATACCTTTTGGGGGGCATGTGCTGAAACTGAAAAAAAGGCAATCCCCCCCCCCCAACCCCTCCACGCAGAGGGGATCCTAGGGTCTGTGGGGCCCCAAGCAAAAAAGTTCACTGGGGGCCACCCCTCTAACCAGTTTTTTACTGTAGTTTAAAGTGTCAGCTCTAGTTCGCTATCTAGTGACTTGGGGGTCCCAAGCAGCTGCCTTCCGTGCCTGCTGCGCATCTGCCTCCACAAACCCCTCCACCAACAAAAAAATAACACACAATAATATTCTTGCATGATATTTACTTAGTATTAATAACTTTTATAAAGATAATATATACATATACAGGATATCTTTTAAACTAATTACAACAACACTCTTCTGCGAGCCATGTATCTGAAGATGTTTATGATTATACAATGCAAATACACATGTTGTGTGTCAGCGGGCGTGTGAGTGCAGGGGGGGCTTTTCAGTGCAGGGGGGCCATAAGGCTGACTGATGTGCTGAAACGTAAGTTTGCGGCGCTCAGGGGGTGGAGTTGTGAGTTTGTCTTTCAGTTCTAAGGGATACACTTTTTAATGCTTTTAATTGGTTAAATATTTGTTAAAAAGACAAGAACTCTTTACTGGTTCTGCTGGACCTCAGCCCGGCATTTGATACAATCGACCACACTAGACTACTTGACAGACTAGAAAACCTTGTTGGAATCATGGGAACCGCCTTATCCTGGTTTAAATCGTGCCTGACCGACCACTATCAGTTCGTAAGTGTCAACTGAGAATCCTCAGCCCCCACCAAAGTAAAATGTGACGTCCCACAAGGCTCTATTTTAGGACCACTTGTATTTACCTTGTACATGCTGCCCTTAGGGGCAATTATTTGGAAACATGAAATTAGCTTCCACTGCTATGCAGATGATACACAACTTTATATCTCTGCAAATCCCGATGATAAACTT